>JBBPBX010024534.1:24580-39597 GCA_038048925.1 Garcialebias charrua
CGAGTGTATGTATCTGCTCTTATCTCTCGTCAGCCTTGTTGCAGCAGCACGGGTCGTGAAGCATGCGCGCGGGCAGAGCTCAGCTGCGAGGCTGGCTCTGGGTGCCTTTCTCATCACGGGGCGAGAGAATAAAAAGTCGATGCGGAAATGAATGAATTTGTCGCGATCAAACGAATTAAACTAGTATGTCTAAGTGGATGCTCGCTCAGAATATGAGTGAGCGACAGCAGGATTAATCAACAGGCAGCTTTAGGGAATATTTAAAAATGCTTCCTTTTTCTTTTCCTCTGCTCGCCTGTAACTCCAAGGCGTCACTCTGGTGACGTGAATGCCCTTGTGAATGCCCATATATGGAGAGGGGCAGATTTTCCCGGAGCTGCATGCTAAAATCTGCTATAAATCATGAAATAACACATTTAGTGTTATTTCTCCACAATATAAGTAAACGCTCCTGTATTATTTTTAAATAAACTAATAAATATTAATGGCGATGCAATTTGAAAACATGGTGGGTGTTGGGCTTTAAGGGCCTTGCTCAAGGGCCCAGAGTGGGGCAGATGAGGGTGGAGACAGGTGTGACCGCTTCACTTATCCCACCCACATTCTTGATGTTGTCGGTACCGGGGCTTGAACCGGCGATCTTCCGATCACAAGCCCACCTTCTTAACCTCTGCGTCAACACTCCCACTATATGTTATGGCATTACATATAAACATCAAAATTATGCTTCACACTTTGAATAACATACTTTTACATTCTAAAAAAAAATATACATTTTGCATATGTAACATTGATTCAACCGTTATTTATACAAATGAATCCCATTAAGCCTCTGGGACTCATTTACCAGAGAGACCTGAATTTTAAACGAAGAGTGATGACAACAGACAATCATAAAGGATGCGTACAAATAAATAAATAAAATTATAAATGAGTCAGACGGACTCAGTCTGACTGACTGACTCAGTCTGACTGGCTGACTGACTCAGTCTGACTGGCTGACTGACTCAGACTGACTGACTCAGACTGACTGAGTAAGACTGACTCAGTCAGACTTGTCTGACTGACTCAGTCTGACCTGTCTGACTGACTCAGTCTGACTTGTCTGACTGACTCAGTCTGACTGACTGAGTCTGACTGACTGACTGAGTAAGACTGAGTCAGTCTGACTGGCTGACTGACTAAGACTGACTGACTCTGACTGACTCTGACTGACTCTGACTGACTGACTGAGTCAGACTGACGACTGACTGGCTGACTGACTCAGTCTTACTGGCTGACTGAGTCAGTCAGCCAGTCTGACTCAGTCAACCAGTCAGTTAGGCTGACTCAGTCTGACTGGCTGACTGACTCAGTCTGACTGGTTGACTCAGTCTGACTGGTTGACTCAGTCTGATTGGCTGACTCAGTCTGACTTGTCTGGCTGACTCAGTCTGACTTGTCAGATTGACGGACTGAGTCTGACTGAGTCAGACTGACGACGAACTGACTGACTGAGTCAGACTGACTCAGTCTGACTGGCTGACTGAGTCAGACTGACTGAACATTGGTCACTAACTCCCTGAGAGCTCTCTGAACAGCAGTTGAACGTACCCAGCCTTCTTGGAGTCTGTGATTCTCTGTGAACCAGTAGCTATGTTTACATGCTCACAATTCTTTCATCGGATTGAAATGTATTCAGGTTAAATAATCTGACTGTATCGTTTGCATGGGCACAATTCAATCATGATGAGCGTTTACATGCAGCGGGCTTTTATTCACATAGAAGTACCGACATGCACAGAGTGGTAAACTCCCTCTAAAAACCACAGAAGAAGAAGTTCTACTTCAAGGATGAACATAACAAACCTGAGTGCCCAAAATGGACCCGCACCAGGTTTTAATGACGGTGGAGACGTCACCGCCCTCCCTGATGGAGCTACAGACGAAGCAACGCACGCTTTTAGTTTTACTTAACTGGATGAGAGCGCGGAGGAAATAAAACATCAGGAAGTTCTGTGCTGCCGGCAAGTGTAACTCTGCAGCTTCATCCAGCTTTTCATGTCCTTGTCTAAATAACTCCATGTTCCTACACTTTCCACCATCAAGATGTTTGATCATTTTGAGCTCTTTCAAATAGGCCTGTCGCAATCGACAATAAATCAGTTAATCGCATGATAAATGAAAATTATCGACCTCATTTTCATTTATCGGCTTTATCGTTTCTTCGTGTCTCTCTACTCGACACTGGATGACAAAAAACTCAACTCAGGTGCTCTTCCCTTTCTCTTTAAAATCTGTTTTAACCGTCAAAGCGTGTTTCTGAATCGTTAAAAGCAGCTAAGCTATGATCTAAGCTAACAGGCCGACCTCGGGGTGGAAAAACCTCAGTCTTGTCGAAGCTCCAAAATTCACAGGTGAAACCAGTGCCTTCGTGTAAAAAGTTGTTTTTCTCTGTAAAAAGAAGCTGAGAACTTTACTGGCTTAAAATTAAAAAAAAAAAAATTATTAAAAGCTTTGTGTGAAAAATGCTAAAGAGCTCGAACCACACTGAGCGTCCGCCATTTTGAGAACAGTAGAGAGACAGGCCATGTCAAGTCTGCTCCCTCACCATACATCCTTTGGTTCTTACCGTCTTATACTGCCATCCGGTGGTCACAAAAAGTACTACACACAAAATGTAACATTTCTTCTTTAATTTGACTACTACCAGTAATTATTGTCAAATTTTAAACAATATTATCGTTTATTGCAATAATTTCTGAGACAATCATTCAGCACAATTTGTTATCGTGACAGGCCTACTTTCAAAGTTTCTAGTAGAAATGTTGTCGCTCACCGACCAATTTTGATTCCCCGACATATTTACATCTAGCCAGGTGGAAACATATCAGGTAGACATGGGTCACACATGCGCAGTCAGGTCAGTTTTCCACAATCGGAATAAAATGATTAAGTGTTTACATGCACACCGTTCGCATTATCGACATAATCCGCCCCTCTCTGTTTAATTATCTTCTGTCCTCCTGAGTGCACAACAAGCACGAGGGGGTGAGGCTGCTCCAAACAATTAACAGTCATTCTATATTTTGCAATTTCTTTACTCGGACTGCCTTCAGGGCACCATCGAAAACGAAGGAAGTCTGTCAGTTTCAGCAACCTTCATCTGAAAATGTCCTGCTGCTGCTCAATAATCCAGGTAGAAGAACCTGACCAGGTTGAGCCAGGTCCTCTGGACGGATTCTTCTTGTTGAAGCATTTCGTCTTTTATCCAAAAGACTTCTTCAGCCTGAGGAGCTGCAACAAGCCCAAGGGCCCTGCATGCTCCATCCGAAGCCGAGAAATCAGCTCTCACTGTCGTAGTTACGTGACGAAAATCACATCATTTATTATAATAATTATCATTAACAATAATAATAATAATAATATTGCTATTATTAGTAGTATTAATATTAATAACAATTTATTATTAATATTATTATTATTTAAAGTAAAAACGCTGTAGTTTTGGGATAATCTTCTCTCGCTGTATTTGCTTTGTGTTCTTATGTCAAGTTGTATTTCCTGGGTTGTTTCTTTTTACCACATAGTTTGTCTGCTGCTCTTTGTTTCTTGTGTTGCCTTTTAGTTTGTTTGTAATAAATGATTCTCTCTACAACCCCACCTCTGATAAATAATCTCTGGTGTTTCCTAAAGTCTGTCTGTTGTCTTCTGACCTTCAGCGCCTCACCTGCTTCAGCTCGGTTCACCCAACAGCTCCTGGAATACACCGGGTGTACGATGAACACAACGATGCTGAAAATTTGTACGAGAGAAAGACAAACTCCCTGCCCCACTGCAGCTCCTGCTTCTCCTCCTCCTCCTCTTCCTCTGAGTGCTGCGCTTGCATCAACGGAGAGACGGTCTACGTTCTTTGTTCCAACCTGACAGATGACATGAAATTGATCATGGAGATTTTTTCAGATAACATTCCCTTCTTCAAGACCGGTGAGAAACTCAGACAGCTGAATATTTCAACAGCAACATTCAAACATCAGGTCCATCAAAGATCAGCTCTCAGTAACTTTAACACAACTCATTTCTGAGATTTTACATGAGGACCTGAACTTTTCATGTGTGGTGGGGCCACTAACACCAGGTACCTGACCCTGATCTGTTCTCTGTTTCAGACTGCCCAACACCTCCACCTGCTGGTAAGTCTGTTTTATTCCACATCTGGAGTAAAGAAATTGCCCCGGAGGGAACGTTATTTTATTATTTTTCTTAACTTGTTTCGAAGGCATTTACATATGAATAAGCTGCATAATGAGTTCATTTCTGTTTTTAGAAACGCATTTTAGGCGTGAAATCGCGAGAAAGGCGCTAATTACCGCGAGACTATGCAGAAAATGCGTGTCAGCTCTGCCAACCACAATTTAACAACTCTTCAATCAATCAAACTTTATTTACTGAGTCCGTTCCAGCAGCCACAAGGTGCACAAAGTGCTGCACAATACAAAAGTTACAAAACAAACAGTTAAGAATTAAACAGCCAGTTAAAAATTTGCCAAAGAATTACTAGGTATTAAAAGCCTGTCTGAATAAAAAGGTTTTAAGATTAGATTAAAAAAGCACCATATCAGTGACAAGTCCTGAGGTAGATGTTCCAGAGTCTGGGTGCAACAACAGAAAAGGTCACCCCATCGTTTGTAGCTGGACTTTGGGACAGGCAGTAGAAATGTATTAGATGATCTCAGTATTCTCCTATATTCACGGACAGCTACAAGATCAGTCAGATATTGTGGGGCAAGACCATTGAGAGCTTTAAAAGTGAACAATAAAATTTTAAATTTAATTCTAAAATCGACTGGAAGCCAGTGGAGAGAAAATAAAACTGGGGTAATGTGTTCATGTCTGGAGGTGTTGGTTAAAAGTCGAGCTACAGCATTTTGGACCAATTGAAGGCGTCTAATGGAGGATTGGGAGATTCCTGCATATAGGGAATTGCAGTAGTCGAGCCTTGAGGTGAAAAAAGCATGAATGGCCTTTTCCAAATCCGAACGATTAAAAAAAGGCTTCTTTGGATAAAAGACGTAACTGATAAAAACAGGCCTTGACTACAGACGCTATTTGTTTATTAAACTTTTAAGTCCTTCTCAAACGTCACCCCCAAGTTTTTAACTGTTGGTCTGAGCTTGGAAGTCAGAGCACCAAAGTTACAGGGAGCATCATCACCCAAGAAGATGCGTTCCATCTTTCCTTTGTTTAAAAACACAAAATTACAGTGAAGCCACTGTTTAATGTCGGCAATGCAATCAGTAAAATATGTGAGAAGGTTACCTTTTTAGGCTTCATTGGTAAATAAATTTGTAGATCATCAGCATAGCTGTGAAAATAAAAATGATGTCTGGCTATCACTGATCCAGGAGGCAGCATGTACAAAGAGGAGAGGACCAAGAATGGAACCCTGTGGCACACCAGAAGAGAGAGGGGCAGTGGAGGAAGAGAGATTACCCAACATAACTCTTAAGCTCTCACAAGCCGCATCAATCACCCAACACTAGGGCTGAGCAAACAGAACGTAAAACGAAGCTTAAAGCTTTAATTGTTTCAGTCGAGGACTGACCTGTAAAATAAATGTGCAATATGGTAGTGCTGGACAATAATTCAATAACGATAAATATCGCGATATACTTTTATTCAATAACGATGATATGAAGTTTAAGCATATTTTCGATATTTCGATAGGATTTTACAACGTTTCACTGACGTTTTTCTTTTTCTGTTCGTGTTGAAGCGGCTGCTTCAACAACCCGCCCGGACAGAAAAAGCTGTGACACAAAACGTGCGTGGTGACGTCGTTGTTACGCAGCGCTCACTCCAGCAGCAGACACAGCAGCAGACGTTAGCGGTAGCAGGCTAAAAGCTAAGCTAGTCTCCAAAGCGCGTTGTTTTCGCTTCAAAGCGAGTGCTCATGACAGTCAGAATGTGACTGAACAAAGTTTCACAAGTGAAGAGAAAGAGATGACATCAATGAGAAGAAAGACTAATTCGTCGGTGTGGATTTAGTTCGGTTTTGTTAAAGACCGTGTAAAGTGAATTTCAATATTTTCTTCAATAAACATTATAAATGTCATAATTGTAATGTTGTAAATGAGTAAAAAGTCTCAAAATTGTAGCTCAATTAATTTTGGAGTTATAGATGAAACTGTGTATAAAGATATGTCTTTTTCAGGATTTTTTAGGCGTGTTTTAAACGGGACCGCGTTTCGTCACGCGGTCCTCATTAGTATAGCCCCACCCCCTGCTGCTCCAGCCGTATAAATTCGTTCTTCGCATGGGTGGAGCCATTCACTCGCGAATCGCAGATAGCATCAGATAGCAATAGCATAGATATTTTGTTCATTGTTAGCTAGCTAATCAATTATGCCTCGTTCCTGCATCTTCCCTGGATGTCGCAATGGTCAGGGCACCCACATTGAGACGCAGGAGGGAGTCAGAACAAACCCAGGCTGCTGCTGGAGTGAGCTGCCACCTGCAGCTCCGCGCCGCGCGTGTGTGTTTGTGTGTGTGTGTGCGTTGAGCTCCTGCCACGCGCGCCGTGAAACGCAGTGACTCGCTGACACAGATGAGATAACTTAGTTATCAACGTGATTACTCTTTATTTTAATCACCAACACAGACCCCGCATGCGATGTGACCGGGTCGGACCGGGTGCAGCCGCTCATCTTCTAAAATAGCGCTTATTATTAAACACATAACAGCGGAGTTATGAAGTATCTTTGTGTCCTCAACTTTAAAAACAAAAACAGAGTTGTTAGTGCACTAAAAACAGCGTAACTCTTGGAAAAAGGAGCTACTGGCAGCCAGAACTTAGATAAAAACGGAGCAGGTGGATCTCTGCTGTCTGCCTCTACACACAGCTCAGCTCAGCAGTACTGCGCTGAAACCACTCCCACGCGCTGACACGCCCCCACAGTTTCAGACCAAGGGAAAATAATGTATTTTCATGATTTTTGACACTTAATTTTATAAGGAAAACAATGTTTTTAATCAGTCAGATTTATATGGGTGATTAATAACACATATTTATGCCATGTGACAAACTAAAAACACATTTAATTTCACTTTACACGGTCTTTAAACTCCAGGTTTCTTCTGCTGGAGCGAGGTCTCTTTAGGCTGCAAAACATGACAGAGTCGTTCTAACTAGCGGTGGGAACATCTAACTTGTTTAATCAGAAGAGTTTCCACTCGATAGAATATGATGAGTCAGAAGATGAAGCACAATAAAGTTTGAGCCAACGTTTCCCTGAAACTACGACGTACTGAAACAAACAGCCCCAGCGCTGCATGTTTTTTTTTTTTTCAAAATAAAATTCATCAGAAAAAAAAACACTGAATGAAAAGGTGCAGAAAGACGAAAATAGTGTTATAATATCTGCCCCTTGTTTAAAAAATACAAAATAACTACAAACAACAACCTTCACTTCACCTGCACCACACCTTCCCAACAACTTTGATTTAATCATCTTTTAAAACATAAATAGTTTTAGAAATGTTTATGGTGATATCAAGTCAACACAATCCTGTTTCCTGATTTACAACTCAGCTCCTTCACACTAGTTCTAAATGAAGATTTTACAAACATTTACATTCCCTTCAGGGTTTAATAACTTTTTTAACAAATTTGAATTGAATATTTGGAGGTAATATTTGTTTTAGTTTTATACATGACTTGTAAATTACTTTGTTCAACCAAATCATAAAATTTTTAATAATTTCAATTTATGAAATAATATATTTGTTGTGTGACCATAGCACGTTCCTACTAATAATTCTTATAGCTCTTTTTTGTAAAATAAAAACAGGGTTTGTAATAGTTTTGCATGCTTTTCCCCAAACTTCAATACAACAGATTAAATATGGAACAATCATTACATAATAAAATATATTCAAAACTTTGTCATTCAAAAACTATTTTACTTTATACAGTAATGCAATTGATTTTGTTATTTTTATTCTTAAGTAATTTCCATGAGATTTCCATTTCAGCTTCTCATCAATAATGACACCCAAAAGTTTTATTTAACTATGAATGTCAATGCTGTAAATTTTAAAGTTCTTTTTTAAAGCAGGGCTTAAAGACTTCCGGCATGGTGCCGGATTTCCGGCTTTTGACCAAACTGTTAAAAAAAAAAAAAAAACTGTTCACCTCAGCTTAACTTTGATTGATGGACAGCGATTACATCCAATCACATTGAAGCTCACGTTGTTTTGACCAATTACTAACAGAAGGCGGGTCTAGCGTGTGCATGCAATGTCAGTCAAATCACATGCGGAGGTCGTCGTCACACCGGGAGGACTCTGCCTCCTCCGTAGTCGCGCTTTGGTCCGCTGGCCCTCTGCTCGCGCGGCTTCACAGGAGGTGAGTAGGAGTCCGTTCATGTGTGCGCGCGTGTGTTTTTGAAGCGTGCAGCTCTTATTTGGCTGCACTGCGTGTGCAGCGAATCAAAGCCCCCCCTCCCCCGCACACACACAGGCTCCAATGTTCCCTCTAAGCTGCGCACGTGCGCACTGCCCGGACATTCTCTGCGCACAATAAAATCTTTGCGCGCATCCAAATTAACTCGACAGCCTGCCGGTCGCCTCAACTTAAAATGATTAATGGACAGCGATTACATCCAATCACATTGAAGATCACGGTGTTTTGACCAATCAAAATCCGGAAGGCGGGTCTTACAAGCAAGCATGTGTGTCTGTCTGCAGCTTCAGTCAGATCATGTAGAGGGACCAAGGAGGAAAATACACTTTTTAAAAACTTACAGTAAAATAAATATTTTGTCAATAAAAAAAATACAGTAATGTGGAGATTTTAAACAAAAACCCTACAAGCATTAAAATAAAAATCATCTAAATTAGATACTGTATATTTATTCGAGGCTGACAGTTTAATTAATAAGGTTGATTTTCCCTCTGAGGAACATGAATAAATAAAGTTAAAGGGTTAAAATGTCTAATTCAAATAAAATAATAAAGTCTGTAGTTAAATAAAACTGGTTTTTGAGCTGCATGCATTCAAAGTCAACTTTATTGTCAAAACTGCAATATGTACAGGACATACACAGGATTGAAATTGCATTTCTCTCTGTCCCTCGGTGCAACAGTAAACATTTAAACACTAAAACACTGAAACATTTAATAAACATAGCATAAAATGAAATAATAAAAGTGTAATACTGTCCTGAGTTTTTGCATAGTAGTTTTTGCATAGTATTAGTATGAAAGTATGAAAAGTTACACCAACACTAAAACACTAAACATTTAATAAACATAAGCATAAAATGAAATAATAAAAATTATTCATTCAGCTGGGAGTTGCAAAATCACTTATATTGAAAGCAAACTCATGGAAGTTGCTGCTGTAATCTGATTGTTTTAATAAGCCATGTAACTTTCTATGATCCCAGATTCATAACAGGTGTGTGGATAGTGCGCACATCCTGTTGCTCATAGTGGTCCTCAGTGTGCTGAAGAGAGCTTGTGTGTATGCTCAGACACATGAAAAATTAGAGGGAACATTGCACACAGCTGAACATAAACAATCCCCCTCCCCCACTCCTTTCTGACGGAGGCTCTTCTAAACTAATTATTGAATCAAGTTACTTACTGGTATGTAGGTAAACATAGATGTTTAACCCTTTAAAATACACCAGAATACAGGAAATGGCATCTACTTTATTCCAAATTTTCTGGGGGAGGACCCCCAGACCCCCCCATGCTTCTGATGCCATACTGGTAAGACATTTTCCATCAGAGTTTTAACAGTCTGTGCTCACAAACATTTTCACTGCACAGAAACATCTGTGTGTTAATGCTGGAGATGACTCCAGCTTGCTGGGAGTCCTAACACCAGCTCTGTGGAACTTCCTTTTAGATTGTGATACAGTATTGAGTATTCTAAATTTATTGCAGATGAATTCACTGAACTGTGTCTGTTCAATGTGGCGTTGAGTCTTTTTTTGAGTTGTTTTTGCTGCAGGGCAGTTCTCTGGGGCACATATTTTTACATTAAGTTCAGATACATTGAAACCTCATGTAAGTCATTGTTACTTGAAGCTGAATTGTTTAAAAACAGTTATTTGCACTTTTCAGAGAGCATTTTTAATAAACGTTGGCAAAATGTTACGATTTTATTTTATCAACAACACAAAAAAGTTTCAGGCTCAGGATTTTTTTTCACTTTAAGCCCTGTTAAAGTTAAAACTATTAATATTGACACAGTTGAGAATTTTATGGCAAGAAAGTTCATGCTCAATAACCCAGGTACTAAATCCAATAATTCTCAGTCGGGTCATCTGGACAGTTTCTTTTTTATAGAAACTGGATGGAGGATGAAACGTGTCTATAAAAAAACTGTCCAGATAACCCGACTGAGAATTATTGGGTTGAGAATTTTATGTTTATTTGATGGTGATTTCCATCTTTTTGGAGGCTAAATACAAATACAAGGTGAACATTAATTTATTTGTATAGTTTATAGTTTTTTTTAGGCTTTTATATTGTTTATATCGATATCAAATTATATCGTTATCGACCGAAATTAAGAACTATATCGTGATAAAAATTTTGCCCATATCGTCCAGCCCTACGATATGGCCTAAAATTCATATCACGATATGTATTGTGAAGGGTGGCGATAACGATATATATCGCAATATGTTTTTGGTATAAAACTTGCAATAGGAATGAAAAAAAAGCATAGGGTGTCCTTTTGCCATAATTTATTTTGAAAACTGTAATACCACAAAATAATCTCTATTAAGAAAATTTCACTACTAGGTCCAGAGAGTTTTTAAATTATTAACAACTCAAGCATAAGGCTTCTTTCTTGCAGTGCAAAACAGTGCAAAATATATATTGTGTAGTTTTAGCCATAAGTTTTAAACTAAAGAATATGTTGTTAACTCTTAAGTTTCCAATATTGTCACTTAAGAAATGAACAGTAACAGGCAGCATTTTACACTGAAAACACTTCACCCTCCAACCCTCTAGAGTGGGCGTCTCCTTCAGCTTTAAGGAGAGCTGACAAGGCAACCAGTTTCCTCTGTGGCTTTGACCAGAGGGTCTCGCAGTAAAATCACACAACACAGAGTTCTGTTCACAGATCAGAGGGCAGGTTTCTCTAAAGCTGACCAACGCTTACTTTAACTTTCGACAACAAAAAAAAACCTTTCAATAGAACACAGCGTTTTGCGCATGCATCCGAATATGGCAACACTACGGCAAGCTGGACGTAGTTAGCTTATAGCTTCGCTACTTAGCACTCGAAGAAAAGACTTTAACACCACTTACGCACAGTTTTCAACACAAAAAAAGTAACGATTAACTCTGACAACTCTGACTGTACACTTCAACACCACTTATGCAGTTTTAAACTAAAAAAAGTAAAGATTAAATCTGACAACTGTGATTTTCTGCGGTTAACCGGTAGAAGACAGATCTCTATCGTAGGCTAAATTTCGATAGTTTCTACCGTGTACCGTTTATATCGTGCATCCCTAGTGTGTAATAGGGGTTGAACGAGTACATAATTTTTAACCTCGACATTAACATAAAAAAACTCGAACGACGCTCGAGTAGCCGATGACGTCAGTGTCTTACGATGCAAAATAAATAAATAAATATAAATGCCTAAAAACGTCTTTACAAAAAGAAAAAAAAGACCAACAAAGCATTGGGAGCATTTATTATGCTCCTATCATTTATCATACTGCACATAAGTCACAGGAAAAACAAAACTATTAGTTATATTAATAATATTAAAAGTGAAAGTATAAGGCGATGAAAACCGAAACTTAAAAAACAAATGGGGCCACAGCCACACCGTACCACCGCCTGCAGCTGTGCAATTTAGGTTTACTTTTAGAGATTGTGTTTATAGGTTTTTGGTAGCTCTAGAGAGATGAATATTTGTTTTTTTGTTTGTGAAACGAGAGAGATGAAGCCGTTTCGACCGTGTTATATATGGGACCTGCAATGCAACACTGCCCTCTGCTGTCACAACAATCTACTACGGTGTTCAAAGCAAAGAACGTCAACAGGATGTTTCAATGAGTGGCGCAATTTATAAAATTATAAACTGTTTTACCTTTTTGACAAGACTGGACCAGCTTCATAGATCCGTGCGCACAAAGGAATCCATTTTGTAGCGTCTACTAAAAGCTACCGCGCGCTCTGTTTTTATCACGTGATGACGTCACTACGGGTAGTCGAGGTGGACAAAAAAGCCTCGATAGAAGTCAAAGCACTCGATCTGTCGAAAACTCTGTTATTCTGTTAATGCACTAGTGTGTAAGAACAAGAACCACGACGTAGGGGTGGGCGATATGGCTCAAAAATTATATTGTGATATTTCAGAGCATTATCACGATAACGATAAATTTTGTGATATAACCAAAAAAAATAAATTACATTTATTTATTTATTTGACTAAATTAACTTAAAACATGTTGCTTTGCAGTATTATATAAAATTTAAAAAAACAAGGGGTAATTTTACTGAAATTACTTTATTAAGTAAAGTATTCAGTCTCCAAGTATAAAAATAACTTGTAACAAGTTGATCAGCTGACCCTGAATCAATCAATCAATCAACTTTATTTGTATAGCACATTTCAAAAACTAAAAGGTTAACCAAAGTGCTGTACAATAACACAAAAGACAAGTCAATTAAAACGATAAAAAACATACAAAAAATAAAAAATAAATGTACCAGTCTTACTGCAGGTGTGTTAAAATAAGATCATGTTTAAAAGCCAAGGCATAAAAGTGTGTTTTTAAAAGGGATTTAAAAACAGGAAGACAGGAGGCCTGTCTGACACTCAATGGTAAGTTGTTCCACAGCCTGGGAGCAACGACAGCAAACGCTCTGTCACCTCTGAGCTTCAGCCTAGTTTTGGGGACTGTCAGCAGCAACTGATCAGCTGATCTTAGAGATCGAGGAGGGCAGTAAGGCTAAAGCAGCTCAGACAAATTATAGCTGAAGCTTCTGGTGTTTCAGCTTCCTCTGTTCCTGCAGGAATTATTCATTTTCCTGATTCATTTTTTAAACTGATCTATCTCTGATCACCTGCCTCTGTGTGAGACTGTGTGAGACAGCTGCCGCGCGACAGTTTTAGAGCGAGGGAGACACGCAGCCCGCACACACGCTGAGCAGCGCGGGGCGGGGGAGGGGGGGACAAGCTCTCTGTACCTGTGCAGTGAGAGACAGGGGAGAGACAGCTGAAACACGTTGTTTGTTTTTAGCATTTTAGCTAGCGTTACACCAGTACAGACTGGTGGAGGGAGGTGCGCAGCTCGGTTTGGTCTTTTGAAGCACTCTCAATGTTAAGGGGGCGGGGCGCCCCGACGTATTACGTCATGAAATTAGCATATCATGATATAACTTTTTTGCCCGGGCAAGCTTTTTTGCCCGGTAAAACCGGTTACAACATGATATGGCCCAGCCCTACCACGACGACTCGTGTCTTTTCTCCAGACGGCATATGAACGTGAACAGGAAGTTGTCACCATATAAGCAGTCGGGGGCGGGAACCCCAAATGTTCTGCTCCTCCACAAAATTAATTAAACAGGACTATCTCTGTAAAATTAGTCACCATAAATCCCATATTATTTATGTTCTAAAAAACTTAAATGACATATATCAATGTGGTTACATTATTTGGCTGTACCACACAAACATCAGGCCCATCAAAGATCAGCTCTCAGTAACTTTAACACAACTCATGTCTGAGATTTTACATGAGGAGCTGAAGTTTTCATGTGTGGTGGTGTGGTGGGGCCACTAACACCAGGTACCTGACCCTGATCTGTTCTCTGTTTCAGACCGCTCAACACCTCCACCTGCTGGTAAGTCTGTGTTCTTCACATCTTGTGGGAATAAAGTCTCTTGCTGTTTGAGTGAAACCAGGGTATCTGCAGAGTTGTAAAAGGTATTAAACGGTAGTAAATAAAATTAACACAAATTACGGCCATTAAAAAGTATTAAAAAGTAATAAACGTCATCTGATGAGGTATTAATTTTTTTTAAACCTACACCACTATATTTTTCCCGTTCTATCGGCGAAAAAATCCTGTGAATTTATTTGTGAATTTATTTATTTTCTAATTTTATGTTCGGGTAGGACCTAGGTTAAATCAATGACGTCATATCGTCGGTCAGTGCGCGTTCGCGCCCACGGCCGGCCGACAGAGCTTCCAGAGCCATCATGGGGAAATGCAAGTCTTCAGACCCCCGGTTAGAGGACGCCAGATTCAAAGACTGGCTTCAGCCAACAGCCGAGAGACTTATTGTCATGTCTGTAAAAAGAAACAGGAAGGAGGAACGCGGCTCGTTTCTCTGAAATTTAACAAGAAAAGCACCTAAACAATTGTTAGCTCGAAATTATAGCAGAGGTGTGTCAACGTTTTCTTAAAGATCCACTGACGTGATTTTTCAACTATTCATCAAATTGCTCAAAATATATATATATTATCATTTAAATATGTTAATTTTTGCAAACAAAATGATAAATCACTTTAATTTTGCTTTAAAAGTGATTTTGAACTTCAAGCCGTGTTTAATCATGGGAAATCCGTTTACACCTGAACGCACCATCTGTGATGTAATGTGCAGAGTGAGAGGCAGAGGGCTCCAGTCTCTTCAATAGCAGACATTTTAAAACCTGACTAATTTAGCAATCTAGGTGAAGATTTAAGCTATTTGTCTTCATTTTGGGAAGCAGAAAATAGTTTGGGTGATGGAACAAGAAACAGCAGGATCTAATTTAGATCTGATGCCGTATCAGACTTACTTTTATGTGAGCTGCTCATACCGTGACAAGCCAAGAGCTCTGCCTCAACTCTGCACATGACATCACAGATGGTGCGTTCGGGTGTAAACGGATTTCCCATGATTAAACACAGCTTGAAGTTCAAAATCACTTTTAAAGCAAAATTAAAGTGATTTATCATTTTGTTTGCAAAAACTAACATATTTAAATGATAATATATATATA
>JBBPBX010024535.1:0-20513 GCA_038048925.1 Garcialebias charrua
AGTCTGTCAGGAGATAGTGACAGAGTGAAGAAATATGTTAAAAATATATTTTTAGAAAAGTTACAGACTGCACCTTTAACTTTTTTTTTTTTTTTTTTTTCTTCTTCTTTCGGCTTTTTTCCCTGCGTTAGGGGTCGCCACAGCGAACTGGTCGCACGAAGATTTGGCAGTTTTTACGCCGGATGCCCTTCCTGACACAACCACAGCCCTCTGTGTGGAGCAGAGAGCTGATATCTAGGGTTCCCGGGGGAGCAGATGGTGTGGGTTAAGGGCCTTGCTCAAGGGCCCAGAGTGGGGCAGATGAGGGTGGAGACAAGTGTGACCGCTTCACTTATCCCCCCCACATCTTTGATGTTGTCGGTACCAGGGCTTGAACCGGCGATCTTCCGATCACAAGCGCACCTTCTTAACCTCTGCGCCACCACTCCCACAGACTGCACCTTTAACAAATACCAATATTACCAAAATAAATCATGCATCTAAAACGGGCTGTGAGCATTTAAGTTTGAACCAATGAATTCTACACTGTAATGGAGACCACATGAAACCTATAGACCAGGGGACCTCAATTCCAGTCCTCTGGGGGCAGCGTCCTGGACTTTTAGATGTGCCTGCTTCAACACACCTGAGACAAATATTCAGGTCATTAGCAGGGCTTTTGGAAACTTGACCGCATACTGAGTAGGTACTTCAGTCATTTATTCAGACGTGTTGGACCAGGGACACATGTACAAGTTGCAGGACTGGAATTGGGGGCCCCTGCTATAGACAGTGCAATTATGTATGTGTTATGTGATGCCATTTATCCAGACAAACATCACTACATTCTCTTTTCAGGAATAACAAGTAAAAAGGCACCAGCTGTGCTGATAATCTTAACGCCAAAAATACACTACAGCCGGTCCGGCTCCGCCCCGCTCCGCAGGTCGCAGCTGAGCGAGTCCAATTTCCATTACCTCCGCTCCGCTCAGGTCCGCCTGGATGCGCCGCTCCGAGACACATGCGCGGGAATTGCGAGATCGCGCGATAAATCAAGTGATAAGTAAGTCAGAACAAAACAATTCATTCGGTGGGAGAAGGAGAACAACAGTAGAGACTGCTGCCTTGATCTTCTCTCGTAAATGAGCGACAGGACATGGTTTGAGCAACAGGAAGTGATGTATTACATTTCAGAATAAAATACTTAATTTATTTATTTCTTGTATTGCGTTTGTAGGCGTAGTCATAAATGATAGTTTGACACAATTTTTGTACAAATATATCCGTATAGAGCTAGGATTAAGTCCACCCGTGGTGATTTTATTTTGTAAATACGGATGTTGTGCTCGTTCCTTTTCCTGTTGGTGCGACGTAATCTTCAAAAGTTGACTCCGGCACAGCTCCGGCAGAAATAGAAAAATTAAATTTTGACGGACTGCCGTCCGCTCTCCGCTGCTCGCCGCCGCCGTGCGGAGCCAGTGTAAATTATGTCATTGATTATAATGGGTGCGTATTTGCTGCGGAGGTCAGACCGGAGCGGGGCGGAGCCGGAACGCATGTAGTGTAAATTTGGCGTTGAGAAGACCAAAAAAACACATTACCTTCTTCTCCTGTTAGTACACCAAGGTCAAACACTGCTGGGCATGGAAACGTGGAACTGCAAGACCCCTCCAAACTCGTTCCTGTCACAGAACAACAAGAGCATCAGAGTAATACTTGCAATTATATGTGTGTAAACAACAGTAAAGCTAGGTCGGGACCTGAGAGTCCCTGTATTATTATTTATTTTTTTCCCCCACATCGAAATTAAACTAGGAAAATGCAATAATCGGGGGTTTTGTTTTAAAACTGAATTGGAGAAACAAAACGCTACATTTTTTGTTATTACAATCATTATTTCTAGTTGTTTAAAACATGAACAACTTTTAATACAGTATATGGTAAATTTGTGCACCGGGTGGGCCTTTCTGGCAGAAAAATAAATTCCAAAGATGTTTCTTTATTTCACGTTTGAAATACCAACTGATTACACTGACTTTTTTGTGGCGTAAAAATGTCAGTTGTGTCAAAATACAGTGCATTAAATGTGTTGTCTCTGACAGTTATAAAACCCAGGAGTTGATTTAGCACTTTGAATTTTTTACGAAATAGTGAAAGTGCCCTGAAACTCCTTAACGCGGGTGCGTTTTACCGAAGAGGTGCAATTTTCGTCACAACACCTGTATAACTACGTCAACAAAACGTATACATGTACAGTATTTTATTCTGAAACGGAAAAACCAAAGAACGAACCGTACACGGATTCCTGAGATATGGTTAATAAAATGCACACTATATATTCAGAAAACAAACTCTTTACTGTGTAGAAGTAGTTTACCTTGATTTCCAGGTGACACTGTTGAACTTCGGCTAGCAGCTAGCCGCTAGCTGCTAGCTGCTCCAGCACACGAGAGAACTCTGTATCAACAGAATCGCTGCGGGCGCTCACAGGAGCTCTTTCGTTTAAGACGCACGTCCCACTACTTGTTGCATCCGTTGGTGACAAAATACTATTTAAAATGTTGTCAGAATCTTCTCTGGAGCTCATGGTGTTTGGCTGTAACTTCCTGCTGCTGCTGCCGCCAGGGTTGCCAGATCTCTCCAGACCGAAAGAAGCGATCAGCTCAGTCTGCCGCCTCAGCTCTCACGCATGCGCGATCAGATCTTGAAATTATGCCCCGCCTCTTCCGGGACAAAATGCACTCACACACACACACGTCCTTCTTATACATACTAGTATGTTCTCTCGCACACACACACATGCGCGCGCACACACACAGACCAAAGAGAGACAAAAAACGTGTATGTGACCTAATACTACTGTATTGTGAATGAGAGGCAATACATGTGTGTGTGAGAGGCAATAAGCAGAAAATGGTGTGTATGTGCAGTAATACTATACTGCATGAGAAGCAAGCAGAAAATGTGTGTGTATGTGCAGTAATACTATAGTGAATGAGAGGCAATACATGTGTGTTTGAGAGGCAATAAGCAGAAAATGTGTGTGTATGTGCAGTAATACTATAGTGAATGAGAGACAATACATGTGTGTGTGAGAGAATAATACTATACTGCATGAGAGGCAATAAGCAGAAAATGTGTGTGTATGTGCAGTAATACTATAGTGAATGAGAGACAATACATGTGTGTGTGAGAGAATAATACTATACTGCATGAGAGGCAAGCAGAAAATGTGTGTGTATGTGCAGTAATACTATAGTGAATGAGAGACAATACATGTGTGTGTGAGAGAATAATACTATACTGCATGAGAGGCAAGCAGAAAATGTGTGTGTATGTGCAGTAATACTATAGTGAATGAGAGACAATACATGTGTGTGTGAGAGAATAATACTATACTGCATGAGAGGCAAGCAGAAAATGTGTGTGTATGTGCAGTAATACTATAGTGAATGAGAGACAATACATGTGTGTGTGTGAGAATAACACTATACTGCATGAGAGGCAAGCAGAAAATGTGTGTGTATGTGCAGTAATACTATAGTGAATGAGAGGCAATAGATGTGTGTGTGAGAGAGGAAAATAGTTTAAGTCCTACACGGCCCCTCATAGTCTGATGCTGCAGTCATGTTACTGAGCTCTCACTGATGGGCTAACCTGCTGCAGAATATCAAACAAAATTATTATTATTATAATAAAAAAGAGCAACTTGTACAATCCAGTCCAGATTAGCAACAGGTACAGTATAAAATCAGAAATGGTTATTGTTGAGGAAAATGATCATATCTGCTTCTCAGGCAGTATGAGTGAGTGTTCTGGACAGACAGTGTCTCCTGCAGTGAAGAACATGTTTGCTGGGTGTGGGAGAAGCTTGAACACATAAATATGAGAATGCAAGATCTGACAGCAAAGGATAAGTCTTGCGTTGGTTGCGTTGAGCAGGGTCCTCAGACAGAACAGTTGGTGGAATGTCCTGGTACATCTGCAGCCCTCTCTTCATGGACATGGAGCTGTGACATTATGTTCTGTGCTTCTTCCTCAGCCAAAATCTCCTCCAGTTGAGACTTTCTGGACCGACTGCAGGGAGGTGGTTCCTAAACAAACAACAGGTTCATCAGTATTATCAGTAAAAAAGAGATTATTAAATCATTATTAAGATTGAGAATGTTTACCCCCTGAGACCTGACACATATATTTTGTCCTTTATAGTGGACATATGGTTCACCTTCATCTTCTATTCCTTTTTTGAATTACACTATCAAGCCCTCCTGTACTCTTTAGAGGACATCCTTGGCTTTCCAGTGACATCTCATGTGAAAGGTTTGCATGCTGGAAAGCTCCTTTTTTTCCTAAATCAAAATGGCCGGTATACAAGCAACATTTTATGGAAAGAGGAGAGGTAAATAAAGTATTTAACATCTTTTGCTATTTTTGTCATGATATTTATAGATATTCTTGTTAATTAACATACAAGTAAAAATATTTTGACTGATGAAAACAATTTAATAATTCCTCTTTTGAAATACCAGCCCTTTTATAAATGTCAATTGTAGTGGACACAGGATCTTTTCAGTGTATTTATTGACTCCGTATTGATGTAGGAGAAAGAAGTGAAGTAAAGCCGAAAGGATTCTATGCACGGGTGACCGTGGTGTAGTGGTAATGGCAGTCATCTCCCGATCGGAAAGTTGGCGGTTCGACTCCCGGGACCCGCACCATGTGTCGTTGTGTCCTTGGGCAAGACACTTAACCCTGAGTTGCTCCCGGTAGGACTGGAAAGCACCTTGCATGGTAGTCTGCCGCCACCGGTTTATGAATGTGTGTAGCATTCAATATATATGTAGCACTTTGAGATTTTCAGTAATGAAAAGTGCGTTATAAATTGAATTAATTATTATTATTATTAGTAGAGGGAGATTCTGATCTGGAACTGTCAGATGAAGAAAAGGATGAGGATGAGTATCAGCCTGTGATAGAGGAAGAGAATGAAGAAGGAGAAAAGGAAGATGCAGGAAAATCTGATGAAGGGACAGACTCAGAACCCGAGAGAGTGCAAGAAAGTTGCCATTATATGTGGGCCAGGACTAACTTGTACGTTTTCTCAAATTCTCAATAGAAAAGTTTAAAATTAACTCGTCATTTACTTAAATTTATTAGTGATTTCCAAGAGGATCCAAGAGGATCCAAGCCATGCCCAGGAGGCGTGCCCACCTCCTGGGTACAGGTTCACCAAAGACCCCTGGGGGTCCTGGAGCAGTCGTGCCCAAGAGGGGTGTCCACCTCCTGGGTACACCTTCACCAAAGACCCCCAGAGAGTCCTGAAGCAGCTGTGTCCAGGCTGAGTGCCCACCTCCTGGGAACACCTTCACCAAAGGTCCCCGGGGGTCCTGCATAGGGATGGGCCATATCATATCGTTATCGGTTTTACCGGTATAAATAGCTTGCCCGGGCAAAAAAGTTATATCATGATATGCTAATTTCATGATTTAATACGTCAGGGCGCCCCGCCCCCTACAACCAAGCGCTTCGAAGTCGAGCAAACCTAACTGCGCACCACCCCTCCACCAAAAAGCTAAAAACAAACAATGCACGCGTCTCTGCTTCTCTCCATCCAGCTATAAACTGCAGATACAGAGAGCTCGTCCCACCCTCGCCCGCACCCCGCTCTGAGCTGCCGCTATTGCGTGTCCCCTCTGTCTGTACAAACACACACGGCTCAATTGTCTCGAGTTCCACAGTCGCCGAGGCAGGTGATAAAGACAGATCAGTCAGATAAATGAATTATTCCTGCATGAATAGATGAAGCTGAAACACCAACAAGTTTCAGGGTCAGCTGATCACCTTGTTACAAGTTCTGGAAGTTATAGCTCATTTAAAGGCAACATATTTTGTTGTAGGTTTCATTTATGATCAACAGATCTTAAGCTTCATTTTATATTTAGTTGTTTTGGGAAACTACACCTGCACTTTAGTTTTATTTATTTTTTTATATACTTGGAGACTGCATACTTTACTAAATAAAGTAATTTCAGTAAAATTACCCCTTGTTGTTTTTAAAATTTTATATAATACTGCAAAGCAACATGTTAAGTTAATTTGGTCAAATAAATAAATTAGATTTCTGTTTTTTTTTTATTTTTTGGTTATATCACGAAATTTATCGTTATCGTGATAATGCTCTGAAATATCACAATATAATTTTTGAGACATATCGCCCAACCCTAGTCCTACAGCAGCTTTGCCAGTGTCGGGTGACCCCCTTGTGGACACACCTTCACCAAAGACCTCCGGGGAGTCCTGGAGCAGCTGTGCCCAGGCGGAGTGCCCACATTCTGGGTACACCTTCACCAAAGACCCCCGGGGGTCCTACAGCAGCTGTACCCAGGTCGGGTGACCCCCTCGTGGGCACACCTTCACCAAAGACCCCCGGGGAGTCCTGGAACAGCTGTGCCCAGGCTGAGTGCCCACATCATGGGTAAACCTTAACCAAAGACCCTCGGGGGTCCTGCAACAGCTGTGCCCAGGCCGGGTGACCCCCTCGTGGGCACACTTTCACCAAAGACCCCCGGGGAGTCCTGGAGCACCTGTGCCCAGGCTGAGTGCCCACATCATGGGTACACCTTCACCAAAGACCCCCGGGGGTCCTGTAGCAGTTGTGCCTTGGCCTGGTGACCCCCTTGTAGGTACACCTTCACCAAAAACCCTCGGGGAGTCCTGGAGCACCTGTGCCCAGGCTGAGTGCCCACATCCTGGGTACACCTTCACCAAAGACTCCCGGGGGTCCTACAGCAGTTGTTCCCAGATCGGGTGACCCCCTCGTGGGCACACCTTCACCAAAGTCCCCCGGGGAGTCCTGGAGCAGCTGTGCCCAGGCTGAGTGCCCACATCCTGGGTACACCTTCCCCAAAGACCCCCGGGGGTCCTACAGCAGCTGTACCCAGGCCGGGTGACCCCTTCATGGATACACCTTCACCAAAGACCCCCGGGGAATCCTGGAGCAGCTGTGCCCAGGCTGAGTTCCCACATCATGGGTACACCTTAACCAAAGACCCTCGGGGGTCCTGTAGCAGCTGTGCCCAGGCTGGGTGACCCCTCGTGGACACATCTTCACCAAAGATCCCCGGGGAGTCCTGGAGCACCTGTGCCCAGGCTGAGTGCCCACATCATGGGTACACCTTAACCAAAGACCCTCGGGGGTCCTGTAGCAGCTGTGCCCAGGCTGGGTGACCCCTCGTGGACACATCTTCACCAAAGATCCCCGGGGAGTCCTGGAGCACCTGTGCCTAGGCTGAGTGCCCACATCATGGGTACACCTTCACCAAAGACCCCCGGGGTCCTGTAGCAGCTGTGCCCAGGTCGGGTGACCCCCTCGTGGGTACACCTTCACCAAAGACCCCCAGGGAGTCCTGGAGCACCTGTGCCCAGGCTGAGTGCCCATATCCTAGGTACACCTTCACCAAAGACTCCCGGGGTCCTGCAGCAGCTGTTCCCAGGCTAGGTGACCCTCTCGTGGGTACACCTTCACCAAAGTCCCCCAGGGAGTCCTGGAGCAGCTGTGCCCAGGCTGAGTGCCCACATCTAGGGTACACCTTCACCAAAGACCCCCAGAGGTCCTGCAGCAGCTGTGCCCAAGCCAGGTGACCCCCTCGTGGGTACACCTTCACCAAAGACCCCGGGGAGTCCTGAAGCAGCTGTGTCCAAGCTGAGTGCCCACATCCTAGGTACACCTCACCAAAGACCCCCGGGGGTCCTGCAGCAGCTGTGCCCAGGCCGGTTGACCCCCTCGTGGGCACATCTTCACCAAAGACCCCCGGGGAGTCCTGGATCATCCAGAGGACATTTGCAGTTGATGATCAAACAAAGAAAAAGCTTATGTCCAGGTGAAACGACCAGCAGTGATCAGAGAATACAATGACAACATGGATGGCGTAGATCTGTGTGACCAAATGCTAAGCTTTTATCGCATGTCAACCAGGACCAAGAAATAGACCTCACTTGTGATCACTCATTTCTTTGACGTTGCCATCACAAATGCCTGGATCCAATACAAGTCTGACAGTAAAGTGCTCAACCGACCATTTAAAAACACCCAGAAGTACCTTGACTTCAAGCTGCACCTGGCTGAGGAGCTGTTGGATAGTCTATCAGATGACAGCATTGAAGACAGTGAAGAAAAGTATCAGCCACCAAGCAAAAGATTCCACAACCAGAGCCATCAGTGCGCAGACTAGGAGCCAGGCACATGCCAAACATGATGGATATCAAACATGCAGAAAGATGCAGGAATAAGGGCTGCTGTGGCAAAACATACATGAGGTATACCAAATGCAAGATGTTTCTCTGCATTACCAAAAAGAAAACATGCTTCCAGGATTATCATAGCTAAAATATCCAGATGAAGAACAAATGGAAAACTAGTTATTTTAAATGTTGGCATAGTTCACAGTTAAACAAAACCCATGTTCTATTTTCATTTCAAGTAGCAAGCAACAGATGACAACCAGAAGTGATGAAGATTTCTTTTTTTTTCTTTTTTTTTACAAATTTGACCTATTATCGGGGTAATGTGATCCATTAATCATTAACCGGTTCATTTTCAGATTATTAGAATTCAGTTTTAATTTTAGACATAAACCGTCCTATTGTCCACTACAATTGACATGCTGTGAAATTTAAATAGATAAAAATGTTTAAAAAAATTGTAAGGTGTTCTTTTGGGCCTAAATAGATAGGAAATCACATATAAAAAGAAAATGGAAGACATTTTTTTCTTCGGTTCTCAGGAGGATATAATTTCATCATAATAATAATAATAATAATTTGTCACATTTGTCATCTGTGTATGTTTCCCATACTTGACAGACGAAATTGGTCTTCTGCCTTTAACCCAACCACCACCAGGTGGTGCAGCGAGCAGCCGTAGTCAGCGCTCGGGGAGCTGGAGAATTAGATGTGCACTCATAGACACCCCAAGGTGTGTAGTGGCCGGGGCGCGAACCCACGTCCTTCGGGTCCCAAGTCAAAAGCCTTAGCCACTACACCATCTTGGCTCCTTACACTCTCCTCCTCATCCTCCACTCCCTCATTCTCATGCCTAAGTCACCGCCACCAGTTGAATAGTCCATGGGCCTCATGTACAAAGACTTGCGTGGATTTCCTACTGAAAAGTGACGTACGGTCAAATCCAGAAAAGTGTGTACGCACAAAAAAATCCAGATGTATCAAACTGTGCGTACACCGGAATCCACGCACATTCCTTTTGTACATCACAATCAACGTGGAACTGAGCGCACGTGAGACACCTCCCCTGACACGCCTTCATTTACATATGTTAAACAGATGCAAATTACTTCCTGCATGTGTGAAGGACATGTTTGTTTGATCCCTGCGCGATCAGAAATCATTTCTAGATTCAGGAAAATAATGAATTTAATATAATATGAGTGAGGAAAATAATCCTAAGTAAGAATAGTAATAAAATGTGTTTATCACGCAAAGAACGAGTGATTGTGTGTCGGTATTAGTGTGTGCGCGCACCCTGCTTTGGTGCGCAACCGGCTCATCCATTCATTCTGAGTGAAAATATTAACTTTGCGCACGAGTTTATTACCATAATTACTGTAAACACAGAGGAACTTAGATGTTTGGTAGAACATAGATCTTTGTTTATTTAATAGATGACATGAAGAAACGGGTCTGTGCGTCTCAGTGGAGAGTTTTCATGACGTGATGTTGGAGTCTCCAAACGCTGCGCGCGCCGCAGCCTTGTGCGCAATCTGTTTGTCTGTGAAGCTTTTACTCTCCTACAAGTTATATATGGTGTACTTTCACGTGTCATTTTGGAGAAATCTACAATAAACGCAGATTATGAATCACCTCCAGCTGCAACACCGGCGAGGGTGCACGCGCGCTCCAAAGCGCGACCACTCAGCCTTTGGAATCATATAGATGAGACATTCCATTGGACATGAATCGGCTTTGTGTGGACTGGACAGCCCTGATCGGCCTGCAGCTCCCTCAGGAAAGCTCGGGAACAGTTTGATCGCTGCTTCTGCATGTGCACGCGTGATGCACGGCTCCTGTGTTGCTCCAGAGCGCAGCAGTGCCAAACTGAAAAATGATTATTTCTGAAAACGGCTGATAAGCCATATCCTAGATCAGAATATTATATCTGTTTATAAATAAATGCTCTGCGTGTTACACTATTTATTATATCCTCCAGTAAGGCTGAATGAATCCGTTCCTGTTAAATTTATTTTTGGCACAACTTTGCGCGTCCTATTTAACTGCGTCATGTGGATGTAATACTTGTTAATCGTGTGTTTGGTGGGAATATTAATCATTTTCACATCATGAACAGTTAATAATAATAATAATAATGATGACATCATTTTATAACGCACATTCCATCAATGGAAATCTCAAAGTGCTACAAGGTGCAACAGAATTAAATGTCAATGAAACAAATAATAAAACAATTAAAATCAACAACAGTATCAGCTATGATCAAAAGTAGAATCATGAGGAGGCAGAGTATGCTCGGTTGAAAAGAAAGGTCTTCAAGCCGCTCTTAAAGTCAACCACAGACTGTGGGGCTTCAGTTTCTCAGAATCACCTGTAAGTGTCGCCAAAGGAAAAAGAACCACAGAAACCTGCGTACGCAAGCCATGGGGCTGGCGTGGAAATGTACTTGGATGCGCACATATTCACGTTCAGTTCAGTTTTGATACATACGGGGTTTTGCGTGGATGGTGACGTACGCAAGGTTTTTGTGCGCACGCACGGTTGATACATGAGGCCCCTGGTGTAGATACAAATACACCTCAGAGCTTTTCAGATTCATCACTTCACCATCAGAAGAATCGAGTCAGTGATGTAGCTAAAAATGCTAGTAGATGTAACAGGTGGATTGTTAGTTCAGGTTATGTTCCCAGGGGGATATATTTGGGTGTGACACAGGCTGCGAAGGGGCTAGGGAGATTCACTCATTATGTAGTCCTATACTGTTACAAAGTACAATAAATTTATAGTGAGCAACAACACTGCTTTAACCGTCCGTTCTGTATAGTTGGATGAGGACAGAACAGAATGAAACAGATGTAGCTAAAAATGCTAGTATGTAGCTAAATATGCTAATAGATGTAATCTGCAGCCATTTCTTCAGCTCGTCCTCTATCCCTCATCCTCAGCAGGCAGTGGTATGATTATATTGTCCTGTTGGAGCTCTGACAGGTGGTGTTCCTCCATGACTAAATTAAATCCACGATGCTCAAAGAAACTACATTAGCTTGTACTGTTCACACAGAAACAAACGCAGGTTCAGGTCCGTGTCGGAAGTTGCGTTCATAATTCATGCAAGGCACCATGGGGGCGAGGAATAAGGTGGGTTGAGTGGGATGGCATTCAGAAAAACAGAAACTTAAAGCATATTTTTTTTAGAAGAGGTTATTTGAGCAGGAAGGGGGCATTTACCACAGCAGGATTACAGCTCAGATCCCTGTCAGACTGAGGACATGAGAGGTCTGTGCCTCGTGCAATTACACCTCCCGCCGAGCTCCATGAAAGAAAACGTAAGTACCGTTTAAAACTGAAAAAAAAAAAAAGTTTTTCTCTGACAGCCTCCATGAGCCGTCTGAGCACCCACAAATGAGCCGGTTTACTAAACCTGACCCTTCAGGCCTCTCTGGATAGAAACAGTTGATTCTTCTCTCCCTGTGGTTATATGGAGTAGTAACATCTCTCATGTCCGTTATCAATGCATCTTAGTAACCACAGGACAGAATTGAACAAAACTAACAGAAAGTAATTATTGGATGTACTGTAGTCGCTCGTTGATTGTGGAGGTTCGGTTCTGAATCCGCCTTCCGTAAGTGAAATTCCATGAAGCGACATTATGTTTATTTTAGTATTCATATATAAATTAAGGCTTTAGAAACCCTTACCACACTCTTGCAATATCTTAAATTCTTAAAACTACATCATTTTAACAACATGCACACAGTATGTATACATTTTACCAGTGGTGGGATGTAACTAAGTACAAATATGCTGGTGAAGATTCTCAGTCGTCCAGGACATGATAAAATCAGAAAAAGCGCTCAATACAAAAACAACTGGACTTTATTTGAAATAAATAAATAAATAAAGTCCAGTTGTTTTTGTATTGAGCGCTTTTTCTAAGTACAAATACTTTGTTACTGTACTTAAATACATTTTTCATGTATCTGTACTTTACTTAAGTAGAATTAAATGTGGATAATTTTTACTTTTACTGCACTACATTTTACATGAAGTATCTGTACTTTCTACTACACTACATTTCTATAATGTGTTGTGTTACAAGTTACATTCACGTTGCAGCTTTTTAATTTGTCATTAGTTTGAAAGTAACTGATGTCGAGGGAGCTGGTCCATTGAATCACTGCAAAGTGGGCAGGTAACATTAGACCTGCCTTCAAGAAGAGCTGGACCAATGACGTATATTGTACGTGTCATTGAGCTGGGAGCACCCACAGCACCACTAACACACCCAAAATGGATTCCACCACAGAGATTCAGCCAAAAGATACAAACCACCATGACCTTATTGAATAATTATTGAAATATTATTGAAATATTATTGAAAGACTATTGAAAAATTATTGAAAGACTGTTCAGTACGGCAGGACAGATTCTCTCTCCCTAAAGAGCCAGACTGGACTCAAAAAACTTTGAAAACCAACTTCTTCTGAACTTGAACAAGAAATTCTTGCTGCAATATTAAAATGTGTCAGTTCATGGATGTTAGGAGACAAGAGATTTCTCCAAATGTCTCGACAGACAGGTCCAAGTTTTGAAAATGGTGTCAGGAAGTTAAAATACTGTTCACTATTGACCCATTACAAGGTTTAGACAATATATTTTAACTAGAGTTGGTGAGAAACTGGAGTTGAAATGATCAGTGTCTATTCCTTTGTTAGGTCTAATGCTCCTTTTTTCAGGCAGACTACTTTTATTTAAACATGTTTACTGCAGTTAAAATAACACATTGGTTTGTGTTAAATAAAAACTTTCAAAGGTATAATCATTCCTCTTTCTTATTTTGCTTAATGTCATTTAACTCTGCATGTCATCCCTGAAATTCTGACGCACAGAATCACAAGTCCAAGTGTGAACTGTGTCACTGAGTAAACACAATAAAAACATGTATTATCTGCAGCATTGTTCATTAAAATGACTCAACACTATTAGTGTATTACAGAAAATATACATACAGTAGGTACACAATGATATTGTAGACCATTGCATTAGGTAATACATTCAGCAAGTATGGTACTTTTACTTTAATACTTTAAGTATTTTTAAAAGCAAGTACAGTACTTATTTACTTTTACTTAAGTAAGAACATTAATATGGTACTTCTACTTTTACTAGAGTACATTTTTGTCTGTTTATTTGTACTTTTACTTAAGTACAGTGTTTGAGTACTTTCTCCACCACTGAATTTTACTCACCTGCTCTGCAGAGCAGGAGTTCTGGTCCAACTCTGTTCTGTTTCTGCAGACGTTCCCTGCAGCGATGAAGCTCACAGTTCAGTTCAGTTTATTTCAATAACGTCAAAACAGAAGTCATCCCAGGGCACTGGAAACAGTCACATACACAATAATACATACAAAATCTTCTTGTTCTTCTTCTTTCGGCTTCTCCCTTCGTTAGGGGTCACCACACCGAATGGATGAAAAACGTCCTGGTGTGGAAACAGCTCCAGAGCTTTCTGTGTGCGTCCACGCTTAGACGTCCTCGTGGACCAGATCCACTGATGGGTCTGGAGGTCTGGTTCTGCTCTGGTTCTGGTCCGGTTTGGTGGGTCCAGTGCATCGTCTCTGCATCCGCTGGGCGCCGAGCAGATCAAAACTTTACCTGTAGTTTTTCTGAAGGAAAATAGGGCTTCAGGGCGGGGCCCTGTTGCCTTCTGGAAAATGTGGTCCTTATGAGTGGGAACACAGTGGAGGCTGACTGAGAGAAAACTACAAACAATGGCACCTGTCTGAAGTACTTTATTTTTTCATCAACTTTTTACTGTACAGTACTGTACTGTACTGTATCTAGTACTGTACAATACTGGATAATATACTGTATCTAGTACTGTACAGTATCAGTACTCTACAGTACTAGATAGAGTACAGTATCCAGTACTGTAGTACAGTACTAGATTTTTATTTTTTTAACAAAATTTATTCATTTTAAAATGCAACACATAACAATCCCATACATGAAACTTATACAATATGAAAATAAAATGAAGGGTAGCAGAAGAATTAAAAACATCTTATTAAATCTGCCCCTTTTTCAAACAATCAATTCAAACAAATATCATCAACAAGTAACTGAACAAAAAAGAACAACTCCCTATAACTGTCAAAATACAATACAACACACGCTATACTTTTTCATATTTATTTTTGCAATAACTTAGTTTTGATCATTTTCTTAAATGTAAACATTGATTAACAGTACAGTACTGGATACTGTAGTACTGTACTATATAGTACTGTACTGTATTGTATAGTACTAGATACAGTACAGTACATGTGTACATTGGTACATCTGTACATGTGTACATGTGTACATCGGTACTGTACATGTGTACATGTGTACATGTGTACAGGTGTACATGTGTACATGTGTACAGGTGTACATCGGTACATGTGTACAGGTGTACATGTGCACATGTGTACATGTGTACAGGTGTACATGTGTACATGTGTACAGGTGTACATCGGTACATGTGTACAGGTGTACAAGTGTACAGGTGTACATGTGTACAGGTGTACATGTGTACAGGTGTACATCGGTACATGTGTACAGGTGTACATGTGTACAGGTGTACATGTGTACAGGTTAACATGTGTACATGTACAGGTGTACATGTGTACATGTGTACATCGGTACAGGTGTACATCGGTACAGGTGTACATCGGTACAGGTGTACATGTGTACATTGGTACAGGTGTACATGTGTACATGTGTACATGTGTACAGGTGTACATGTGTACATGTGTACATGTGTACATTGGTACAGGTGTGTACATGTGTACATGTGTACATGTGCACATTGGTACAGGTGTACATGTGTACATGTGTACATGTGTACATTGGTACATGTGTACATGTGCACATTGGTACAGGTGTACATGTGTACATGTGTACATTGGTACATGTGTACATGTGTACATTGGTACAGGTGTACATGTGTACATTGGTACAGGTGTACATGTGTACATGTGTACATTGGTACAGGTGTACATCTGTACATGTGTACATCTGTACATGTGTACAGGTGTACATGTGTACATGTGTACATGTGTACAGGTGTACATGTGTACATGTGTACATGTACAGGTGTACATGTGTACATGTGTACATCGGTACAGGTGTACATCGGTACAGGTGTACATGTGTACAGGTGTACATGTGTACATGTGTACATGTGTACATGTGTACATGTGTACATGTACAGGTGTACATGTGTACATGTGTACATCGGTACAGGTGTACATTGGTACAGGTGTACATGTGTACATGTGTACATCTGTACATCTGTACATGTGTACATCTGTACATCGGTACACCTGTACATGTGTACATCAGTACAGGTGTACATGTGTACATTGGTTCAGGTGTACATGTGTACATGTGTACATCAGTACACATGTACATGTGTACATCGGTACAGGTGTACATGTGTACATCTGTACATGTGTACATGTGTACATGTGTACAGGTGTACAGGTGTTCATGTGTACATGTGTACATCAGTACACGTGTACATGTGTACATCAGTACACGTGTACATGTGTACATGTGTACATCGGTACACGTGTACATGTGTACATGTGTACATCGGTACACGTGTACATGTGTACATGTGTAGATCGGTACATGTGTACATGTGTACATGTGTACATCAGTACACGTGTACATCGGTACAGGTGTACATGTGTACATGTGTACATGTGTACATGTGTACATCAGTACACGTGTACATGTGTACATGTGTACATTGGTACACGTGTACATGTGTACATGTGTACATGTGTACATGTGTACATCAGTACACGTGTACATGTGTACATGTGTACATGTGTACATCGGTACAGGTGTACATGTGTACATGTGTACATGTGTACATGTACAAGTGATGAACATTTGGAGCCACAGCCCCTGACCTTCAAAACCCATAAAGCTGAACTTAACTGATTTCATTAACATTTAGTATGTAGATGATGTTCTACAGAAGATACCTGAAGTGCTTCTCAGTGCAGGAGACATTTGCTCAAATCTCTGGCAGTCAATTTGGGATATTTGTCTGTTAACATAATATTTCCTGTACCACACGATCAATTTTATTGAGACTTTTAGAAAACAATCCATGGATATGCATCTGCAACTGATTAACATTTGGAGTCCATACGATTCAAGATGGCTGCAATAGTTAATGCACAAACACATACACACACACACACACACACACACACATGTTAGGTGGAACACCTGGAGAGCTGGTGCAAAGAGAACAACCTTCACATCAATGTGAAGAAGACAAAAGAGATGATTGTGGACTTCAGAAGGAACAAACACACCCCACTGAACATAAGAGGATCTGCAGTGGAAGTGGTCTCCAGCTACAAGTACTTGGGTGTACACATGAATGATAACCTCAGCTGGAGCAACAACACCACCAGCCTGATCAAGAAAGGTCATCAGAGACTCTACTTCCTCAGACGACTGAGACGAGCTGGTCTGAGCAGCCCAGTCCTCACCTCCTTCTACAGGTGTGCAGTGGAGAGCATCCTGTGCTCCAGCATCAACGTGTGGCATGGAGGCTGCACAGTTGCAGAAAGAAAAGCTCTGCAGAGAGTGGTGAAGGCTGCACAGAAGATGTTGGAGTCAGTCTCCCCACCATCACAGACATTTACACCTCCAGATGCAGGAAAAGAGCCACCTGCATCATGAAAGACCTCACTCACCCAGCACACTCACTCTTTGCCCCACTCCCCTCAGGACAGAGGTTGAGGAGCATCAAATGTAGAACCACTAGACTGAGGAACAGCTTCTACCCTGAGGCTGTTAGACTCATGAATAAATAAATAATGAGAATAAACACTGCAAAATATCACATCATGCTGATGCTGATCTGTTTTCTTGTTGCTGTGTTCATCTGTGACCATCTGCTCATCCAGACTCATGTTTGTGCTGCTGTTTGTAATGATGTTTTTCTAAGTTCATATCTTAGATGTTATTACTGTTTTTCTCTTTCATTTTGTTGTTGGATGTAACTGGGACCTCGTGTACATAATCTCGTTTTGTCACATGTACCACATGCGGTGCAAATGACAATAAAGACTCTCTGACTCTGACTTATAACAGCTGCAGAGCTGCAGTTTGTGTGGTGGAGCCTCTGACCACGTGACATGAAGTTTACTGACGCTGGAACAGATCAGCTGCAACATGTTTCTGACATGAACGGTGGCGGGCGACGTGCATTCATCCCTCAATGAATGCTGGGCCTTTAATTTGAGCAGATGTGTGTGTGTGTGTGTGTGTGCGTGTGTGTGTGATGTAAACAGTGCATGAGTGACGGGGAGGCCCCGCCCCCGCCGCTCTGTGATTGGCGCAGCGCTGCGGGGCGGGCGGTGTCTCGTGCAGTATATGAACACCGCCTCGCGCTGAGCTGCTGGTTTGTGTTGGACCAGAACCGAGCCGGACCGTAGCGTGTTGGGAGGAAAGCAAAACAAGAAGCGAGGCGGGTGGTGTCCGCGCGGCTCGGGGTGCCTGCAGCCATCTTGGCTCTCCTGCAGAGATGGTAGGTTCGGAGCGGGTCTGACCGGACCCTCCAAAGAGACGACACCACCATGGACCTGCTCGGGTTCTGCCTGCTCCTCTGGCTCGCGCTGCTCCCCCGCTCCAGCTGCACCACGGCCAAGGAGATCAGCTGCCAGGAGATCGCCGTGCCCCTGTGCAGGGGGGTGGGCTACAACTACACCCACATGCCCAACCAGTTCAACCACGACACGCAGGACGAGGCGGGACTGGAGGTGCACCAGTTCTGGCCCCTGGTGGAGATCCAGTGCTCTCCGGACCTCAGGTTCTTCCTGTGCAGCATGTACACCCCCATCTGCCTGGAGGACTACAAGAAGCCGCTGCCGCCGTGCAGGAGCGTGTGCGAGCGGGCGCGTGCGGGCTGCGCGCCCCTCATGCGCCAGTACGGCTTCCCGTGGCCGGACCGGATGAGGTGCGAGCTGCTGCCCGTGCAGGGCGCGCCGGACTCCCTGTGCATGGACTACAACAGGACGGAGTCCAGCACCGTGTCCCCCCCGCTGTCCAGGCCCACCGACCCCCCCGGAGCTAAGAATAAACCAGGACGCGCGGGCGCGCACGGGAAAGCCAAGCCGCCTGCGGCGCCGTGCGAGCCAGGCTGCGCGTGTCTGGAGCCCATGGTGCGCGTGAGCACGGAGCGGCACCCGCTGTACAACCGGGTCCAAACGGGACAAGTGACCAACTGCGCCATGCCGTGCCACAACCCCTACTTTACGCACGACGAGCGCGCGTTCACGGCCTTCTGGATCGGCCTGTGGTCCGTGCTGTGCTTCGTGTCCACGCTCGCCACCGTGGCCACGTTCCTCATCGACATGGAGAGGTTCAAGTACCCCGAGAGACCCATCATCTTCCTGTCCGCGTGCTACCTGTGCGTGTCCTGCGGTTACATCATCAGGCTGGTGGCGGGACACGAGAAGGTCGCGTGCAGCCGCGACCTGGACCTGGAGCACGTGCACTACGAGACCACGGGGCCCGCGCTGTGCACGGTGGTGTTCCTGCTCATCTACGTGTTCGGCATGTCCTCGTCCATCTGGTGGGTGGTGCTGTCCCTCACCTGGTTCCTGGCTGCGGGCATGAAGTGGGGCAACGAGGCCATCGCCAGTTACTCGCAGTACTTCCACCTGGCCGCCTGGATCATCCCCAGCGTGAAGGCCATCGCCGTGCTCGCGCTCAGCTCCGTGGACGGGGACTCCGTGGCCGGGATCTGCTACGTGGGCAACCAGAACCTGGACACGCTGCGCGGCTTCGTGCTGGCCCCGCTCGTCATCTACCTGTTCGTGGGCTCCATGTTCCTGCTGGCGGGCTTCGTGTCGCTGTTCCGGATCCGCAGCGTCATCAAGCAGGGCGGCACCAAGACGGACAAGCTGGAGAAGCTCATGATCCGGATCGGGGTGTTCACGGTGCTCTACACCGTCCCGGCCACCGTCATCGTGGCGTGCTACTTCTACGAGCAGCACAACCGGCAGAGCTGGGAGCTCACGCACACGTGCGCGCGCTGCCTGCTGGAGCAGGACCGCCGGAGTCCGGACTACGCCGTCTTCATGTTGAAGTACTTCATGTGCCTCCTGGTGGGCATCACGTCCGGCGTGTGGATCTGGTCCGGGAAGACCGTGGAGTCGTGGAGGACTTTCTGCACGCGCTGCTGCTGGGGGAGCAAAGGCGCGGGCTCCATGTACAGTGACGTCAGCACGGGGCTCACGTGGAGGTCTGGCACGGCCAGCTCCGTGTCCTGCCCCAAACAGATGCCCCTGTCCCAGGTCTGACCCCCCCCCCAGTGTATGAGCATGTGTTACTGGTGAATAACTCTGTGTTCAGTCAAGGTGAGTTCCACTAAAACCAGTTCAGCTGTTGTGAAGTGGGTTCTGTGAAGACATTATGAACAGCAAGCATCTTACCTGCAGCAGATTGCAGAACTAAAAGAGTTGGATTCAGATGATGAGCTAAATCAAACATGTGCTTAAATTACAAACTGTCAGCAAAAGTTTGTTTTCCTTTGGAAACAGCCGAAGTGGCTAAAACCAGGTCAAAGGTTAAACTTGAGGGCGTCTTTAGGTCTCTCTTGTATTTAACACCAGACTGGACTCTTGTCCTGCAGGCGACACTCAGCCTGCTGTGGGCCCAGCGCTGTGTGGAGCCGCAGGTTGAAGCTTCACTGCAGCTGTTGGACACAAACCGTTTGAGTTTGGACCACGTCCAGACCCTGGACCACGTCCAGACCTGACACGTGAGAGCAGCGCACACCAACACTCTCTGCTGCTGCGCTGCAGCGAGCTGCTTCAAGTGCAGGTGATGAGAACAATGGCCTGGTGCTCAGTGATCCAGAAGATTCATCTCACAAAGTCCAGTCAGCTCCTCTGGACCATTGTTCCTGTTGAAACGTTCGTCTTGAGTCTGAGGAGCTGCAACAAACTCAGTCTTATAAACTGCATCAACCAGTTTGTTGTTGACATCCAGAACTAGCTGTTCACATGATGACGTCAAGTACATTTATAAAGACATTAAAACAGCAGCTGTTACCACAGAGTTGAACAATGAGATCAAGGCTGTCAAGATGGTAAATCATCACACGGAGAACTTTACTAACTGGCTTGTCTGTGCATGTGAACGTTTCTGTCCAGTGCCCTGAGATCTGGTGCTGGATAAATAAACTGAATTCAATTAATTAAAAGAATCAA
>JBBPBX010024536.1:0-39597 GCA_038048925.1 Garcialebias charrua
CGTTGAAGCTGGAAATCAAGGTCCTCGAGATAGATCTTGGTTTCGTGTGAGCCCATTGGGCCAGGGGCGAAGGTTTGAATGCTTTTCGCCATATTCCGTAGTTCAGCCATTGATAGAGGTATTTGTGGGTTATTATCAGATCCACCCACCGGTGCATCCGGTGGGATTGTCGGTTTTAGAGGCCCTAAGGGACGGCGCGGTGGTGTTGGAGGGAGTAGTGCATCTGGCATGGGCGGGGGCGGTGGAGGAGGGAGTAGGTCATCAGGTATGGGAGGAGGCAGCGGAGGCGGTGAGTTCTCAAGGTGTTTACTCATGAGACCCAAACATTTTCTCTCTTCTTCAAAGAGTTTGTTCATTGCTGATGCACGCTCTATTCGACAACTGTTCAGTTGGACTTTTAACCCATCATTTTCACGTTGTAACATCATGTGCTGTTCTTGTGATTTTCTATAATCTTCTTGCAGCCTTGTGTACCGTAGTGATAATGATTCCAGGGTGTCCGTGCATTTTTCCAGCGCGTCTCGTGCCTCCCCACAATCCGCCTGAAGCGACTTGTATTGATGGTAATACGTATCCTTCTCCACCACACATTTTTCCAAATCATCTTGTGATTGGTCAAAATCCCTTTTTAACACTCTGCATTCTTCGTAGAGACTACGCGTTTGTTCAGCGCTGCCAATACTCGACTGTGTTAAACTCTTTACCTCCTGCTGTAAAGTGGCAACCTCCCTTTGTGCTGTTAAACATGATGTAGAGACAGCCCGGCGTACAGCAGTTTCAAAGTCTAGCTTGGCCTTTAACAGAAGGCTTAATTTAGCTAAACGTTTATCTCTGTCTGCTTTCTTTTCAGCCGTTGTGGTTCCAGCTGTTACAGTTTTTAATGCACTGTCCACATCTGCTTCCTCCATCAACTGTGTCTCTTCATGGTAGTTTGTGATGGGCCCTGTGAGTGAAAATAAGGCACATTCGATCCAATCTGCTTTGGTCGGGTCGTGGCCTTGAGGTGGCACAGGCTGCCCTGTATCAGAGGTGTCAGGGGTCTCACCCTCTGTGCCTGCCATCTTTTATCTGGATTTTCAGTGAAAATCAAAATAAAAGATGTTCTGTATTCGTTATTCTAAACTTTTCACTATTTGAAATAAACAGGAAAGTTTAAATGTGCACAGGACAACTGTGGAAGATGATGTGTCAGAGAAAGGAAGAGAAAGGAAAAACTTTTCAGTTATCTGGAGTGAAAACTGTACTTTTGTTTGTTATTTTAAATTCTTTGTATTTAAAATAAGCAAAAATGTTTGTCCGTACCTCTGTTATTCTAAATATTTTATTTAAAATAAACAGGAGCTATTGTTTGTGTACAGAACAAAATTAAAAGCTGGTAACTCACCATAAAATGCTGACTTTTTATGATGTTTTTTAAGAAAACTCATCTGTCAACGTCTTTTAACCAACAGGGGGCAGCTTCGAGTCTTAATTTTAATCACGAGGAAACTGATTTTTCTAATCAGTATTTAAACTAAAAACAACCTTGTCAGAGTTAGTTTCTAGTGTATCAGTGATAAACGCTCGAACCGCGTACTTTTCAGAGACAAATCTATGTTGTTAGACAGTTTAGATGGCTTTAAAGAATGTTTAAACTCTCAGTGAAACTCAGTTTGTTCTGTCAGCGTGTGTGTGTGAACTGCGTCTGATTGTCACTCAATGTGCATCAGGAAATGACGACAAGAATGGGCGGGCCAACGCAGCGTGCGTAGCGCGTCACCAGCTTCTTACGTGAGCGAGGCGGAGCTCGCTACAACATACGTGACGTCAACAAATCAATCACAGCATATGTAGTTCAATCTCCAAGCATTAATGGCGAATGTAGTTTCTCACCTTCGACCAATGTAGCGCCGGAAATGACGACAAAGTGGGCTGGTCGCAACGGCGTGCGACGTGATTGACAGCTCACAACAGCGAATCAGCGTTCGCCACAAGAGTGATTGACAGCACACAACAGCGAATCAGCGTTCGCCACAAGAGTGATTGACAGCTCACAGCTCTCGTTCATCCAATCACAGCTCATAAACAAACGTGTACTTGGACACGTAGCTCTAACGTTAGCTCGCACAACAGACCACAACTTTATAGACTCTTAAAACAACTCAAACGCTTCAATTTAACTCCCCAAAACTCTGAAACATGCGGCGAACACACCTAGACAGGCCAACTTAGTTACGCTCAGTAACACAGCACTGCAGCTGTTGAACAAACACGGACTCACTCGGAGCGCGTAAAGGTCGGTTCCGGTCCACTTCGTCGTGGAGCAGAAACTTGGGTCTGAACAGAACCACTATCCGACTACGTTCTACAGTAATATGCTTCTATGACCTGCTCTAAAATGTAAAATACCACAACAGCAATCTTGTAGATGTTAAATTAGCTTTCAGGCTTCTGACTCGGCGGTCAAACAAAGCTTTGTACAGGAGTCTGCGTGAACTGGACCGAACCAGAACCACCACAGACCACGGCTGACAAAACTTCACCTGAATGCTTCCAACAGCGTCTAACAGAGTTGAAACAATAATAATCTCACAGCTTCAAATGATAAAAACATGCAGAATCTGCCTGCTTTGAACACTTCCAGCCAAAAGTATTATCCTCAGAGTTTAAAACTTGGATCCGTTTATGCAAACATGACGTTACAGTTCATGAGAAACCACAGAAATCAATAAACTTTCAGAACCGGTACGAGCCACCAGATGTAAGAATTAATGAGGAGGTCAATATTAATACTGATCTCCTTTTTATCTTAATTAATCTACTTATTCAGATTGAATAGTAAATTCACGGATTCTGTTCTTTTTCAGTTTACCCAATATTTCTGTGATCTTTATGATGGATAAATACACAAAGCCATTAAGTGACAAAGACGTTAACTTAGTTTGATATGTCAAAGAGACACTATCATTTATTTAAAATAAATCAACTAAATTAACACCATTACACTTGATTGACATGATTTCACTTTCTTTCAAATTAATACGTCAGCAAACTTAAATTTAACACAACAGACATAAATATTGGATGTTAACATATTTAGTCTGTGGGCATTTCAGCTTAAAATAGTTTCCAGCTTAGATAGAGAGGGAAAGGTTTAGGAGGAGAAATTTATGGAGGAAGAAAAGTTAAGAGTCAGGGAGTTATCTTGATGTGTTTTAACCAGAAACATGGCAGTTCTCCGGCCGATTAAAGCTACACGTTGGTACCCTTGGCAAAGCATTTGACGACTTGTTACCTCGTGAAGATGGTCAGTCTCCCTCGGTCCAGTTTGGTCAGTTCGTTTACCATTCTCAGCGTCTCCAGACGTGCGCCTTGACTCGAACCGAAAGTAACGGCAGCTCCTGGTGGTGTTTCCAAGATAAGACGTTCCTTAAAGGAATGTCAATAAAAGAGAGCTTTTCACGGCTTGAAATAGATTTATAACAGGCATGTTATAAATCTTTTAACTGAATGACGTGGTCATTAGCGTGTGACTAGACGATCATCAGTTCTTTGGAGAAGACCATGGTTTGAGGCTTACTCCAGCAGACTTCCCTAGAGAAAGTAAGATGTGAAGGTTTTAACTGAGACGTGACCCAGAAAATGTGTTCTTTCTGATTGGCCGAATGGCATCATAAGTTGATGTGAGGATGACATCAACATGTTGAAAGGGGGTCAAAAGATTAGTTTGTCAGAAAGATAAAGTGTTAGTTTCAGATGTCAGCATTTTATCATAAAACTGATTCCTTTGCTTTAACACTTTAACAAAATACTGTTGGTTTGATTAAAACAACGTCATTAAGCATCACATATGGGACCTATTAATGATAATAGCTTGATTATTAAATAGGACAAAAACAAAAGTCTTTGGGTGTCTAGATTGTCCTGAGCTCAAGCTAAAATGAATGAGATAAAGTGTTCCTTTTATCTTCACATGCAAGTTCGAGAGGAGAGGAGAAATCCTCCATGTACAACATTTTGAATTAAGCAGAGTATTTGATTTATCTGACATTAAAATGTACTGATGCTCTTACAAATAAAATTATTCTTTTGATCACATCAGCCTAAAATCAAAGATAGAAATAGTCTCTTATTGGTGACTATGTTATCAGATTATAGCTAAATGAATAATTTTGTAGTAAATGTCTTGCTTTACTGAGAGGTCAGTAAAGGTCATCACTGGACAGTTCAAAAACCTTAATTTGACCTTGGGTAGGTTCACTACAGTGATATAAAAGTGTCTTTGGAGGAGAGTGGGCTCATTGTCTGTGCATCATGTGTCAGTGAAGAGGAGCCCTCCCCTCCTTTGGATCAAACGGAGCCAGCAGCACCTCAGAGGATGGATGGAGCAGACTGAAGCAACAGCTGCAGAGGAAACACCAGCTCCAGGTGAGATGCACCCTCTCAAACAGTTTATTACATTTTATTGGCTCGTTCTGAAATAATGCGCAAAACTGCAGAATAATACAAGTTCAGGCCACCTCTTCATTTTTTTTCCGAATCAGCCAATCTTTAAGTCACAATTACTCTTACTTGCTGCTTAGTAAAAGCTAAAAGATGTTTTGACTGAACGCTTCGTTTCTGAAAAGGTTCAATTCCTCCTTTTTTCCCGGGACTTCTTCAGCTGAAGATGTGGAGGGAGGTCGGAGTTTAGCAGGACCCGTCCCGGAGGGGGAGACCCGGACCATGTTCCAGCAGCTGACGGAGCAGGCGGGGAACAGCAGCTGTCAGGGAGCAGGCTGCAGCTGGTGGGCGGCTGGAGACGCGCTCCAGCTGCCCACCTTCTCCACGGCGGCCAAAGTGCGCGTCATCATCACCTTCTCCCTGTGCGCGCTCTCGGCCGTCTGCAACCTGCTGGTGCTGTGGGCCGCGGGCAGGGCGGGCAAGCGCAAGTCCCACGTCCGGATCCTGATCATGAACCTGACCGCGGCGGACCTTCTGGTGACGTTCATCGTGATGCCCGTGGACGCGGCGTGGAACATCACGGTGCAGTGGCGCGCCGGGGACGCCGCCTGCAGGCTGCTCATGTTCCTCAAGCTGGTGGCCATGTACTCGTGCGCCTTCGTCACCGTGGTCATCAGCCTGGACAGACAGTCCGCCATCCTCAACCCCCTGGGGATCACCGAGGCCAAGAGGAAGAGCAAAATCATGCTGTCTGTGGCGTGGAGCATGAGCGTGATCCTGTCCCTCCCTCAGGTAGGAGGAGAACACCTGCTCCTCTTTGAGGCTGCACGTCAAACTTCTCCTTTTCTCTTCATCTTAGCAGGAGGAGAATAAAACCAAGTTCAGAGAAGCTCTTAACAAGGTTCAAAAGAGTTAATGGAAATTATGAAATAAAACATGAAGGTTATCCTTGGTTAAATCAAACGGTGCAGTTTGAAGGAGTTTACCAGTAGTTTTCCAGATATATTGACTTGTAATTCTGAATTGCGGGTATGCACTCAATGTAAACACAGCACTCTGAAACCATCAAACAACTAACTGAAGCCTGAGTCATGTGACCGACCTATTAGGTTGATTACTGTATTTTCCACCCGATAAGTCGCACCGCCCTATAAGTTGCATTGTCTAATTATGTCCAATAAATTGGAAGAATCCATGCTGCACCGCCGTATAAGTCGCATCTATTATGCGTCACCGCTGCCAGGTCGCATTTGTCACGCGTCACCGCTGACAACCCGAAATGTGGGCCGGTGGTTAGCTCTGATGCAAATGGCTGCCACACGGAAGGACTTTAACAAGATTAACATGGTAAAAACAATTATTTGTTTGCTGAAAATTATAGCAAAGATGTGTCTGAGCTGAACTTTTCCCTAATAAATGCACATAATTGTCAAATCAGCTGGATTTAAAAAGTAGTTTCGCTACGTGCACCCACACGGGTGGGACCGCAGCATTTTCTTTAAAATTTAGCAAGATAAACACTTAAAAATATATATTTGTTAGCTGACATTATAGCAAAAGTGTTTCTGAGCTTAACCGTTCCTTAATAAATTTACGTAATGGTCAAATCTGCTGGATTTAAATTGTTTTGCTTTGACGTCTTCCAAACGGTCGCGTGCGCGCTGCGAAAATAAATTATAAATAAATCGAATTTTAGCTCAAACATCTCCTACGGCTAACAGTTTGTAAATGTCCACCCACTAATTACTTTCTGTAAGTTTCAACAAAATTTGTCCTGTGGTTCATGAGCTATTTTGTAAAACAGTACCCGTTAAAAACACGGAGCTAACGCTAACCCATCTACGATTATAAAACATCGAATTTTATCTCAAACATCTCATAAAGCTAATCAGTTGTAAATATCCATCTAGTGATTACTTTCTGTAAGTTTGATTAAAATCTGTTGTGTGGTTCATGACTTATTTTGCTAACAAACACTGAGCTAACAGTAGTTCATACCTCCAGAGCAGGAGGCTGGGCTGCGACAGAGTCAGTACGACCAGATGAGTCTGCCGTCGGGCACATGAGGTGGGAACGGTCGGTGTACCCTAGCGACCAAAAGTGGTACGGCACCATTTTTTTTGCCAAAATGAAAAACAGTCATATCTGAGCCAAAAATTGGTCTAAAAATACGGGAAAAAATCCATAAATATGTCGCTTCGCCCTATAAGTCACAGGGCATGCAAATTAGGAAAAAAGGTGTGACTTATATGCCAGAAAATACGGTATAGTCTGTGTAGGGGAACAAATCGGACATGCATATGTGATTTGTTAAGACCACATGGTGAGGTCACAGGTCAACGGGGATTAAAAAGGCGCCTCGTAACATAAAAATCTATGCATTTTCTCAAGTTTGCATATTATTAATTTTCATTCAGATAGATCTGATCGGCTCCTTCAAACGTCAATGCAGCATCCACATTGTTCAGTTCAACTATTTATTTGCAAAGATGACACCTAAAGCCTATAATAACTTGTCACCGTCCATGAAGGGATTGGTCCCAGATGCAGGCAGGCGTGAGGAGCTTGAGTAAAATTAAACTAGTTTATTATATAAATGAAAACAAAAGGTTGATGTGGCAGCAGCAATTCACTAAACACAGGGGAGTACAGGAGGGAGCCATCTGGCAGGTGTCCAACACAATGCAGACATGATTTAAATAGAATCATGAGTGGAAAAGTGATCACACTTGGGTGATTACTAATTGAAAACAGGTGTCTGACTGAAGAACAACTGAGACTGAGGGTAAAATGAGAACAAGAAAACAGGAAGCTGCATCAAAACAGAAGGATGGAACATAAACCAGCAGGAGAAATAAAGCTACAAGATGAACCAACTAAATAATGAAAAAGCACAGACCTGCTGGATTTATTTCCATCCTGACTGACCCCGCGATCACAACCTTTGACAAATGTGAGCACAGATACGTGATGACACATTAAATTTCTCTGACCTCTTGATCCCAAACAAGCTCTTTCAAAGACATTGACCTGTTTTCAGTCACTTGGTCTGTGTCTGTAAACAAGGGCATCTTGTACCAGGTTTTGCTTATAAGTTTTAAAGTGAAAGTTAGGGACATGTTAACCAGCATCAGGAGGAATAAAAAGTGTAAATTTATGCTTTTTTAACGAGTCAGTTTAAATTTTTCACCTGACAGGAAGAAAACAAAACCAATGAAAGTGCATCAAATATAACTGGCGAAAGCTCCAAAATGAGGTTGAAAGGAGATGAAACTGGGCCTGGTGGTCTTTCATCAATGAGAGAATGCAGAACCTTAAAAGAGGCGGCTAAATTAAATCAGATCTCTGACCAGGTGCAGTATGGAAATACATCATCATCCCTGCAGGATACAAAAATTACGAAGAATAACGGCTCGTCGAGTCTCAAACCATCCAAGAGCTCAATAAAGACACGTCAATTTACCCAGTTTGATGTAAATTAGCATAAACTGGGAAAAATAACGTGTTTTTAAGAATTTCCATTTAAATTAGCCAGTGCTCGTTCTACAGAGAAGGTATGTGTTTTTTGAGAAGAGCCCTGACATCTAAAAACATTAGCTCTGATTTAGTTTTCTTAAATAATATGCATAAGTAACAACTGCCAAATCTTCGTGCGACCAGTTCGCTGTGGCGACCCCTAACGCAGGGAATAAAGCCGAAAGAAGAAAAAAAATAAAAAAAAATATGCATAAGTGTAAATTATTCTTTACAACAGGTGTTGGATGACTTTAATATTTTAGCTGGTCATCTAATCTTATAGGGATAGTTTATGTATTTTAAAGAGAAGTTTTTGTGATTTATGAACAATTAACATATTACCTGGTGTAGATAACTCTTTTTAAATCACCTCCAGAGGCAAAATCTTTCAGAGCTTTTCATGAAAACACCACCAAAAATTCTGCATTAAACAGATTTTCATTCATAAATCTCATGTTGTTATTGCTAAAAGTGCCCAAGGACACACACTGAAACTGGAAGTGCACCAGCTAGCTGCTTCCGCAATTATCTATTAATTTTTGTAAATGACCACAGGATTCTTTGTTAACATCCATGCAATGCCAATAGGCTATATGCCACGGACTTCCGTTCTAGCACTTCCGCATTCATGGGACAGACGGCGCACTTCCGGTTCACAGGCACAGCGGTGGAGTTCTTCACACGATCTCTGCAGGACTTGCCAACAGTCACAGTCAATGATGTGTACAGAATTATTCATACCTTCTCTAAAGCGCCTACATCTAAGAAGGACAAAGGATTTAAGCTTTATGTGTCCAACTACATAAATAACTATGAAGGTAAGTCGGTATTTGTTTTCAGTTCACCAAACTGCCTCATGTAGGCTAACATAGCTAATATAGTTAACCTTGCTAAATTGTTGAGTAAACGTGTTTTGTCTGTACAATGTTTCTGATGAACACAAATGTTAGTTTCAAACAAGGAGGCAGGAGAAGTCACAGTTAGGGCTGAGTGTTTCCAGTCCATGAGGAAGACCCAGAAGCCCCACTGTTTGAGTCAAAGCCACCTGACAGTTCAGTGTCAAACAAGGAGGCAGGAGAAGATTTAGAGCAGATTTAGAAACAAAAGTTATTTTAATTCAAGTTTGTGTACAAAACTTGAGTTGAAGTTAAATATCAGACAATATAAACTCTTTATATTCAACAGATGTCTGCAGCTCTTAATAAGAGATGTTTTCTTTCACAGAGCCTCTGGTCCAGCCTGGATGTTTGTGAGCTGAGATCGGATCCAAACACCAAATACAAACAAGTTGTTCCACTGATGCACTGAGGACGAAGGACAGGTGATCCGTGTGGAAACCCTCTGTGTGGATGGTTGAACAGAAGAGCTGCTTCATCAGTTACCTTTGTCTGACTGATTACATGTTTTTAAATCTCCAATAGTAGTCGAGGAAGCTGTGAGTTAAAGTCTGAAGATGTAATGCTATAATTTAAACAGTGTTTAAATCTTGTGTCTCATTTAGCTTGACTCAAACGTTTTCTACAGTAATGTAACATCATCATCAAATTTGTTTTTAATAAAATGGTTAAAATAAAAAACTGGACTCTAAGCCTGTCTTAAACCAAAATACACATTTTTTGGGTGATAATACATCAATAAGAAGGCAAAGTAAGAATGTGTTGAACATTTTATTTTCTTACAAGCAGTAAGTAGTGTGACTGTAGTGTCAGGGTAGTCCTGAAGTCTGCAGGTAGATTTTTATGTATCTGCTCTTCAGGTATCGGATCCTAATTGAGCCGAGGACTGTCAATAAAAAGTTGCTGTGATGATCCGGCTGACCGTGGACTGATGGACACCGTACCGGTCAGCAAGGTCCCGTTGCTTTGATCCAAGGTCAAGGTCATTTAAGACCAGGAAGAACTCCTCAATGGGTTGCAGGGTATGGGTTGAGGGGGTGGAGTGGATAAATAATCAATAAATAACACTGAACAACTGGTAATAACTAATAATTCAATCTCAATGTCACTACTTGTGCAATAACCTGTCACACAACCTGTGTAATGTTGATTATGTGCATACATATATATATATATATATATATATATATATATATATATATATATATATATATATATTTATATATGTATATGCATGTATGAATATGTATGTGCATGTTAGCTTGTATTACTAGCTTGAAATGCTTACAGTAGTTCATTCAAATTCCTCCTGCTGCATCGTTATATCCAACCATGTTTACTGTCTCTCTTCAGGACTTTGTGAATATTATAATTACGTTTTGACTTTGCATGCTTTTAGTATTGTTTGTTCTTTTATAGCGCGTCAAATCTGTTCTTCTCATCCTGAGCATTTAATTGTACTGTTAACTTTGTGTTAACCTGTACAGTATATGACAAATAAACACAACTTGAACTTGATGGGGAGTTCCTCTCAGTTCTTGGTGAACACTGACCATGGATGGCAGAGCAGTGCCGCAGTCATGGTCCAGAAACACATCAGGAGGTCAGATGATGCAAACCTGGAAAAAAAAAACAAGTGTTCATATTTACCTACAAGTAAAAAACCAAACAGAGAACTCTTTATGAGAGTTATGCTTTAAAATAAATTAATTACATCTCAGGAAATTAAATGTTTAATTGAAGTGAAACAGTTCTGGTTTCATATTAAAGGAAACTGCAGAGAATATTTCAGAGGTGTAACAGCCCTGAAGTTACTAAGGGTTTACAACCATATTTACAGATGAGAAAACATTTTAAAATCTGAATATTATTTCAAAAGTATGTAGTTACAAACTGTTATCAAATCACTCATTACTCCCATAGGCGTAGATCCTGGGGGGGTTGGGGGGGTCCGGACCCCCCCAATCTTGGGGAAATATAGATCTGTCCCCCCCAATAATTCAATAAAGGAAATCGTGTCTTTAAACAATATAAATATAAAAAGGCAAAAAAAGAGAGAAATCCGCCATTATTCTAAAAAAAAAGAAGGAAATTTTGCCCACCCCCCCTTCTCTGTTGGCAAATGGTTTAGTCCAATGTTTACAAGGAACAACAACAGCAGCGGAGGTCACAGGCTCGCGGAGCCGCTGGTGGGGAGTGAGCTGCTGCACAAAGTACTAACTTCCAGTAAGTAGCTACTTAAAACATAGGTGACAGTGACTGGGAGGAAAAGGTCTTTCACAGTGTTGAAAGACAAGTGTGTCTGTGCATCATTAGTGGCAGAAAAACACTTTGGAGCGTCACTTCATCAGCTAACACACTAGCTTCAATGCTAACTAGCTCCCTGGTGGGCTCTGCAACAGACAGTAGAATGTCAGCGCAGCTTTGAGCAGGATGGATTCACATTCATCATATTTTCAGGTGTGGAGCTCTTGAAAGAAGTAATGATAAAATATGTGAAAGATAATTAATTAAAAAAGAGTAGAGAAGATGTGATGATTAGTTAAAATGATTTCATATGTGTAGCACTTTGTTGCAGCTGTGGTTGTTTTAAGGGCTTTAAATTATTATTATAAAAAATGTTGAGGATCAATACTTATGTCACATGGTTAATTAAAAAATGTCACTGTTTATTATATTACATTATTGATATTTTGTATCTGCAACTGGAACATTTTATTCTTAATAGGTTCTTAAAAAATGCTACAGATTTGTTAAGGCATATTTTGAATGAATGTTACAAACGTGTTCATTTCTACAAAACAGTTAATAAAATATTTATAAAATACAACGAATTTCAAATGTTACAAACTGAGTTTAACATAAAAGAAATAGTGTTTATGTTTAAATATCAGTTAATAAGTAATCCATTATGCCCCCTTGTTTAGGACTGGAACCAATCTCAGCTGCTTTTGGGTGAAGGCAGGGACACCCAAGACAGGTCTCCAGTCCATCACAGAGACAGACAAAGAGACAAACAACCATCCACACTCCCAGTCAAAGCTAAGAACAATTTACATTTGCACAGAAGAACCAAAACATTATTCAAACTGAGGACTCAAGTTCTTGATTGAGAGTTCTAATCACTACTGGTAATTATCAATAATAATTGATCATATTTACCAAGCTAAATCATTGTGTGGAGTCTTTAATAATACAGACCAGATCAGATGTGATCAGGCAGTCATATATTCACATGTATGTAAATGTATTATTATTAATACTATGATTAAAGTTGAACCATGCAAATTTGTTTGGAACGAACAAGTGGACCTTTGTGCCTCTTGGTCCCACTGAAGTAGCTCTCAGTCTCAAAAAGTTTGGTGACCCCTGCATTAAAGTATTTCTTCTCCTTGAAAACTGTTTTCTTTTTAAGCATTAAGATTTTGGGAAGATGTTGTACCAGATTATCAGTGACACTGACCACAGCAATCTATGAATACAAGCCAAACTGAAATTTAAACAATATTTAGAGGGGACCTATTTTGCAAAATTCTCATTTTGCCACTTGTCATTATTTGTCGTCTATTGTACTGCAGATTGAACACATTACATTTTTTAACAAGAGTAATGAGTATCACTGTTGTACTGATTAATAGTAGTATTAAGACTACTAAATAAAATACATGCCATTTAAATCAATATTATTGTTGATTATTCTGCATAGTATATGCATGCAGTTTGGATAAACTTCCCTCTGTACATTTTGCATTACATTTCACTGTAACTTTGCCGACCCCCCCAAAATTGCTCTTAAAAAATTTCCCTGTTTATGGTCCCCCCCAATAATGAGATGAAATCTACGCCCTTGATTACTCCAACATTAAATCTACAAGTGCAGGGTCTGAAGTCGAGTGATAATCGTGTTTCTTACTGAGAGCAGCAGCTGTTGTGTTCTCCTCCTCGCTGTCCTCTTTGCTTCTTCTCCCAAAGCCCCGGTCATGGAAGTGGAAGGGAGAATTATTCCACTCGAACAATGCAGGTACAGCTCCTTTTAAACCACAGTCTTCTTGTTTCTGATGCTGGCTCTTGAATATCCTGAGGTTTAAAACACTGGCTACAAACCCGAGTGTTAGCTTTAAAGGCTAACCTGTGGTTAGTCACGAACTGTGGCATTAAATGTAAAAAACTAAGCGCTCTATTGTACCTGCTATTCACTGGACACAACGGCACACAAGAAAACTCACTTGTTGTACCAGTAGCTCGCAGATAATTTACCTTTTGTGTCTTTTACATGGTCTAGTTCTAGAAGCTACCGCTAACAACAGCTGCAGTGGATATGAACCGGAAGTGCAGGATATGTCCCACATTTTAACGGAAGTACGTCATATAGCCTATTTGAAGGATGAGGTTTATAAAAGAGTGTTCACAGGAATCACAATAAAAGCTTTGAGACAGGAGCTGCTTTAAGGTGGCAGCAGTTTACTTTCACTCAGACGAGTCATTAACTTGTCACTCTGGTCAGAATTAAACTCCATTTCTCCAAACTGAGGCTGTTCACAGCCATATCTTCAACAGATAAGATGATCATTTCCACAGAACCCTGCTTCAGAGGATCTGAACTAGCTCCTTATCCAAGAGCGGCTTGTTTGTTTAAAATAATTGAGTGCACGGAGCTTTGGTTTTTCATTTTCATTTACCCTTTATTTATCCAGATAGTCTCATTGAGCCACGAGAACTCATTTTCAAGAGAGACCTGTTAGGGAGCAGATGGTGGGGGTTAAGGGCCTTTCTCAGGGGCCCAGAGTGGGGCGAATGAGGGTGGAGACAGGTGTGGGTGTTTCACCTTTTTCCATCCATATTTTTTGATGTTGTTGGTACCGGGGCTTGAACCGACGATCTTCCGATCACAGGCCCACCATCTCTAACCTCTGTGCCACCACTCCCCTAGTCCAGTCCCTCGGCAGGCACTGAGCAGGCCAAGCCACCAGGAAATGTCCCAGTGCTTCCAACGGTCAGTCCACCCACTCTAATATCACAGAGATATTGTTGTACTTTTGCTTTCCTTTTAGTTTCATCTTCGTTCTTGTTCTTTAAGGCTAATGCAGTTCTTACAGGCTCATTAGAATTGTTTAGTCAAAGGCAGCAGCTCCTTGGTTCACGCAGCATCGCTGGGTGCTGTGAGGGTTTCTGCAGTAACATTTCATTCTGAAACGACAAACCAAACAGTTTAAAGATCTGTTACCGTCTTATATCAAGAAAAGAGTTCAAAAGATTTACCAAGAGCTCCAAAAGGAATGGAGTCCATGCTGGATGCTCAGCATGACATGAAGTAATAAAGAGCTAAAGGTTAGCTTTTGGTTAACAATGGTGTGCCACAAGGCTCAGTCTTAGGACCCACCCTCTTCACAATCTACATAGGTAATGTAGGCCAGACCATCACTGATGCATCCTTACATTTCTATGCTGACGATACAGTTGTTTACTGTCAAGCTAAAACAATTGTTAAGGTTTTCCAGCTTTTGCAATTTGCTTTTGACATCATCCAGTAAGATTTATTCCATCTCAAACTTGTCCTAAACGCAGACAAAACCAAAGGGATGTTGTTTTCAAACAGGAAGTCGGTTCCAGCAGTTCTTCCTTCCAATTTTATCATCAAATGATGCTCCTATTGAGTTTGTTGATTCCAACAAATATTTGGGTATCTTGGTCAACTCGCATCTCTCTTTTAAGGTTCATGTGGAAAACCTAGTAAGGAAACTGAAAGTTAAACTGGGTTTCTTTTTCAGAAACGGATCCTGTTTAACTCTGAATGATAGGAAACGCCTTGTAACTGTGACTTTTCTTCCCTCCAATGACTATGTTGATATTATTTACATGAACGCTCCTACAAGTACCCTGCAGATGTTGGATGTTTATCACTGTGCACTAAGATTCATAACTGGCCGTGATTATCGTACCCACCACTGCACCCTGTATTCACTGGTTAACTGGACATCATTAACTTCACACAGACTCTCTCACTGGTACATTTCATCTTTAAATCACTTCTTGGTCTGCTGCCTTCATACATATCATCCTACATGTCTCTGTCTGAGTGCAGCTACAGCGTGCGCTCTCAGGACATGATTACCTGCAGTGTCCCCTCAATGAGTACGCAACTAGTCAAAAGGGCCTTCTCCTACTCTGCTCCTGTTTTCTGGAATATCTTACAAAAAGATCCGAAGCTCTCGACCTTGACCTCTCTAAGTAACTTGAAACAACTGCTAAGTTCCTGCAAGAACCAATGCAGACATGTTCCTGTTTTTAGTTTCCCACACCGCTTTACAACCTAATTGTTTTTGTTTCTTTTTTAAATACCATTTCTTTCACTTTTTCTTTGTTGTCTTTGTTGTTGTCATCACTCTTTGTTAAAATCAACCTGTATAAATAAAGGTTGAATGAATGTAGATGAGGAGAAGCAAGGAAGGTTTATGTCTTGAAATACAACCCAAAGCAACATGATACAACTGGATGATCCTCAACACAAAGAAAGAGCAGAAAATTATGAATGACAATATAAATTAAAGAACCTTTGTTTCTAACTTTGACTCTGAAGCTTAAAATCCATCTGAAAATGGCTTTTTCTGCTCTGTTATGAAGCTAATCCTGAATGTGCTCACATATACATATGCAATGAACCGAGTCGATTTTATTGTCCATTTTAAAGAAACAATGGCTGCAAACAAGATGGTGAACACACACACTCAGCTAAAAGCTCTGATTTCATCAAACAACACATAAAACTCCTCATTGTGCTCATTAGAAAAAGGAGCCTGTTGTAATTTTGCTGAAAGGTGAGCTAAAGGTTAATTCAAAGATCAAGTCTGCAGAGAGAAAGGAACACGAGAAGAAAAGATCCAACGAAGACAAGAATCCTAATAAAAGATGGGAAATGCTGCTGGGGAACTGATTGATCACTGCTGCTCTTAATGTAGTTAGTGAGAGAATAAAGCAACCCCTTAAAATTATAACCATTTGAATGCACTTTGCTCATCCAAAAAAACCTCCATCTCCTGTAGTCAGAGCGTTAGGGTTGAGTTCTTCCACACATGATGGCACTGATTTTAAATTGGTTGCTAGACGTGAAATTTTACAACAGGCTTTCAATTTGAGCTTTTTAGGTTCCTAGTCAAACGTTAAAACACTCTTTTATTACTCAGTCTTTTGTGACAGGATGTAAAAGTGACAACATGTCTGTCGAGCTCCTCACTGAATTTGAAGCTATTCATTAAAAATGCCTTAAACTAAATAAAAATAAATAAATAAAATGATAAGCAGGCCAAAGGAATGGTCCGATTTGGATGTAATTTGGTACCCAGGCAGAGCAGTGAGGGGAATGTAAATGATTGCATTTGTAATGAGTTGACACCAGAGGGTGGAGGGATCACAAGCAGAGCAATAGTGTCACCAGTGAATCAGTATGTGAAGGTCATCTGACCCAGAGGATGCCTCAGAGTTGTAGTAGAAAGCATGAACAGTAATGATGGAGTTTGAGAAATTAGACTTGTAGGTTCACATGAAGCTGAGAGGTTCAGTCGTATAACTGGTGGTGACCATGTGAATTTACAAATGTCTCAATTACCCGATGGTGGAACCAGAGGCCGCTATTTTATTTTGTGCCAAAAACAATGGGCCTCATGACTTCTGCTCCTGCCATCAAGACACATGAACTCATTACAACACAACATGTTTCATAGCATCAGCTACACTTTGTTCATCGTCTTGTGAGTAGGCTGGCACTAACATAAAAGCAAAGGGTTTGGAGTGGCACTGTAACCAAGAGGCATGGACATGACCAGTGGTGTTTCATGTTCAGAGATGGGTCTGGGTTCTGCATTATCATCAGTGACCATTGTACCTGTGTATAAAGGCATCGAGGGTAGAGGACCAATCCTGACAGGGTTGTGGAGAAACACTAGAGTTACTCACACCATACCATACCATACCATACCATACCATTTTATTTGTAAAGCACTTTCAACAGGAACAAGTCCACACCAAAGTGCTGGACAAACAAACAAACAACAGGCAACACACACACAGTGAAGTACAACACGAAAGACATAAAAACATTGCAGATCATAAATACAAGGTTCAAATACAATTTCAGCTGGTGTTGAAAGCAACAGAATAGTAGTGAGTTTTTAACCGGGATTTGAAAACTGCGAGGGAGGGGGCCTGTCTGACAGGTAGAGGTAACTCGTTCCAGAGTCTTGGGCCTGCTACGGAGAAGGCCCTGTCACCTCTGCGCTTCAGGCGAGTTACTGGAACTCTTAAAAGTACCTGGTCCTCTGACCTCAAAGCACGTGGTGGGACATATGGGTGTATCAACTCCGAGAGATGGGCGGGGGCGAGGCTGTTCAGTGATTTGTAGACGTACAGGAGAATTTTGAACTGGACTCTAAGATGAACCGGTAGCCAGTGCAAGGAGGCCAAGACTGGTGTAATGTGCTCTCTTTTGTGTGTACTAGGGATGTGCCGATCGATCGGAAACCGATCAATCGTCACCGATAATCATTAAAGCGGATGTGATCGGCTTTTGCCTTCAATTACCGATCACAGAGCCTGTGATGCGAAGTTTGCTAACTGCAAAACGTGCGACGAAAAAGTACCTCGTGGAAGAATTTCAACGAAGTCCTTCAACACAACAAACCTAATTCGTCATTAAAATGTTTTAATACGTTTTAATAACTTACCAAAAGCCGTCTGCCAGCGCCGCCATAAGCAACACCTGTTAGCATGTAGCTCCACCGAGTAGCTCCACCGAGTCCGCTCCGCTGCGCAGTTACGGGCAGTCCAGTTTAGCTGCGGCTTCAAAAAGGCTGTCGGCTTTGTTATTCCAAGTTAGCTGGGTGTCCCCCGATATCTTCTGCTTCCAGTCCGACATCGAGGCGAGCTCCAGGAACCTCTGATCGCACAAAGCCGGCTGTCTGCTGCAGGTCCGGTTTAGCATGTTAGCCTTAGCTCATACCATGAGCTGCTGGTCTCGCGCGGCGCTGTAGGAACGCTCGGCGGTGTGATCGCAGCTGCTGCTCCAGTCCTGAGACATTCACAGAGTTCAGAGGAGTGTTTCCAGTTAATTTATCCGTATGAGGCATCCTCTTATGGGAGAAACAGTCCTCCAAAAGCCGACTGCCGAGTGTGGAACTGAATGTAAAATGGCGGAGGCGGTATTTCCTGGTTCTTCTTCTTCTTCTATAGAGTTGAATGGCGGTTGGCGAACTCATATTAAGCGCATTACCGCCACCTGGTTCCCGCAGGAAGTTGTTCAAAAAAGCACGAAATTATTTAAAAATAATAATAATGATACTTTACGTATTTATAAAGCCATTTGTAAAAACAGCCAACAGTGCAGCTTTAAGTAGCAAATGGGGTATTTTAGTTTTTTATATGAAGTAATAGATGTGTTTTTTTTTTAAACAATAAAAAACCTTTTTTTTTAATTGAAAGTTAGTAAGGTAAACATTTTTCTTTGATAATGCAGTTGATAATTACTTTTATTTACTTTGTTCTCTGAAATAAATTAGTAAAAATATGTTTTTGTCTGAATTATGGTGATTTTATGGTTCTGAAAATAACATGAGTGCTGCTTCTGGCTACAAGATCTGAAAAGTTTTCAGATCTTGTAGCCAGAAGCAGCACTCATAAATTACAGGTAAGCCATTTGATCGGTGATCGGTGATCGGTTTATGTGATCGGCTCACATATAGGCAATCGGTAATTGTGATCGGTATCGGTGATCGTCACACATAGGTGATCGGTATCGGTATCGGTTTCAAAAAACCTGATCGGCACATCCCTAGTGTGTACTGGTTAAAAATCGGGCTGCTGCGTTCTGAACCAGTTGTAATCGTGCAATGGTGGCCTGACTGACGCCAAGCAGAAGTGAATTGCAGTAATCAAGCCTAGATGTAATAAATGCGTGAATTACTGTCTCCAGGTTATTTTTGGATAGTATGGGCTTCAGCTTGGACAGTCGCCTCAGCTGGAAAAAACAGGATTTAACGATCATATTTACATGACTGTTGAGCTTCATGGACGGATCCATTATCACTCCCAGATTTGTGACCTTTTGTTTTTCAGACGGGGTAGAGCAGAAAGGTCGATGCAGTGGTTCGAGGTTGTGTCATTGGGAAGGAACAGTATGGCTTCAGACTTCTTATCATTGAAACTTAAGAAATTTAAAGCCATCCAGTCCCTGATGTCAGCCAGGCAGTCGAGCAGAGGCTGAATAGAGCATGTTCCATTTTGCCTTAGGGGAAGGTAAATTTGACAGTCATTGGCGTAGAAGTGGAAGGGTATGTTGTGTTTCCGGAAAATAGCACCAAGTGGCAGCAGGTATAAGGAGAACAAGAGAGGACCCAGGATGGACCCCTGCGGTACCCCCCATTTAAGAGCCGCCACTGCAGAACTAAAATCATTGATGGAGACACAAAAGGATCTGTCAGAAGAGGTAGGATCTGAACCAATTGAGGGCTGACCCTGTGATGCCCACTGACTGCTCCAACCTAGCAATGAGGATCTCATGGTCGATGGTGTCTCATGGTATAGAATGAGGAGTGGTAAGGTCTGACGTCAGGTCACCACTGTTCAGCAGGTGCTGTTGGAACAGCAGCCCATCCTGTTTTACCCCTCCTGAAAGAGCAAAACTAAGAGCTGTTATTAGAGCTGCTGCCTCACAGCAAATAGGTCGCAGATTCACAACCTGGCCATGGTCTTACTGTGTAATTACATGTGCATACATCGGTACTGTGGTTTCCTCCCATAGACCAAAAACACATGTTAATCTAATTGGCTTCTCTAAATTGTCCATACGTGTTTATGAAAATGTGAATTGTCTGTTTTGTTCACTGCGGTCCTGTGATTGACTGGAGCCCTGTCCAGGTGTACCATGCTTCTCGCATGTTGGCCACTGGCGATAGGTAGCAGCTCCACTGCAACCCTGAATGGAAAAGCAGAGAAAGAAAATGTATAATCGGTCCCAGCAGTTCTTCCTCTGATTTTATCCTCAAACGGTGTCCCTATTGAGTTTGTTGATTCCTATAAATATTTGGGTATCCTGGTCTATTCGCATCTCTCTTTTGAACTCCACGTGGAAAACCTAGTAAGGAAATTGAATGTTAAACTGGGTTTAAAGTTTAAACCCAGTTTAAAGTTAAACTGTCATCAGCCAACTGGTTGTGTAACACTGTGAGAGGGTGCTATTTATAAGATTGAGCTGAACATAGCACCTCAGACTGAGGAAGTCTTTCGGACGAAAGACGAAACGTTTCTACAAATTTTTTTTTTGTTGCTTTGTTTTGTTTTGTTTTTTTGAATGTCCAGAGGACCAGATTTAGCTTTTTTTTTAAAATTAAACTGGGTTTCTTTTTGAGAAATATATCATGTCTAACATTGAATGCTAGGAAAAGCCTTGTATCTGTGACTTTCCTTCCCTCCATTGATTACAGTGACATTATCTACATGAATGCTCCTACAAGCACCCTGCGGATGTTGGATGCTGTCTAACATGGTGCACTAAGATTCATAACTGGTTGTGATTATCATACCCACCACTGCACCCTGTATTCACTGGTTAACTGGACATCATTAAACTCACGCAGACTTTTCCATTGGTACATTTTCATCTTTAAATCCCTTCTTGGTCTGCTGCCTTGATACATCTCCTCCTACATGTCTCTGCGTGAGTGCAGTAAAGCCCCCAGTATACTGTTCTTTGTGCCCAGCGCCGCTGGACTGGCGTGAGCTGCGCGCAGGCAGTTCATATTATACTCTGTGCAAACTCAGCTCTCTGGAGTGCAGGCTACAGGACAAATTGAGGTCGCTGATTGGTCATTTGCTGACACGCGAGGCAGTTTATCAACGCGCGCGCGTATGCGTAGTAAAATTTGAGCTTGGTGCGTTCACGCCCGCGATCAAAGGCTTTTGCCGCGGCGCTCCCACGGCGCTCCCACGGCGCTGAGCGGCGTGAGGCAAAAGAAACAGGTATATTGGGGCTTTTAGTGTGCGCTCTCAGGACAGGATCACCTGCAGTGTTCCGTCAGTGAGGACTGAACTTGGAAAAAGGGCCTTCTCCTACTCCACTCCTGCTTCCTGGAATATCTTACAAAAAGATCTGAAGCTCTCGGCCTTGACCTCTCCAAATGGTTTTAAGAATCTGTTGAAATCCTGGCAAAAACCAATGCAGATATGTTCCTGTTTTTGATTTTATACATCTACCTTATAATGTTTTGCTAGTTTTGATAATTTGTTTTAAAAAAAAAACTGTATTTCTCTCTTATACCCTGATGCATGCTCAATAATCCAGAAAGACTTTCGTCTGAAAGACTTCCTCAGTCTGAGGAACTTAGTCTCAGTCCTCAGACTGAGGAAGTCTTTCGGACGAAAGACGAAACGTTTCTACAGTTGTTGTTTTTTGCTTTGTTTTGTGTTGTTTTTTGAATGTCTGGATGACCAGACTTAGCTTTTTTAGATTTCTCTCTTATGTTTGTCTATTGTTTATTGTTTAAGGAATTTCTACCATTGCTGTTCATCATTCTTTAGTTTGTAGCAGGTCGCTCTTGTAAATGAGTCCACGAGGCTCAATGAGATTTACCTGACTAAATAAAGGTTGAATGAATGAAAATAAAGGACGAGGTCCTCCAGGGACCAGCTCTTTTCTCCCTATTGACTGGAAAGCCCTCTGCATGGCAGGTGATCCCACACACCCACTACACAGCTGCTTCAGCCTGCTGCCATCAGGGAGGAGACTGAGAAGTCTCCAGGCTCGAACCAGCAGACTGAGAGACAGCTCTGTTCATCAGGCAGTCAGAATGCTAAACACTCTGCCTGCTCTGCCTCCCCTCCCATTTGAACTGCCTTAACACAAAAAACTTTCTCACACATTACCACACAACACAAAGATTTTAACACTGGACTCTGTGTCATCAAACGGGTTATTCACTAAACTCTCGGTCATGTGCTCATTCAGTTTGCACTACTTCTCATATTTGCACTAATGTTTGTATTACATCACTGCCTATAGTCATACTACTGTTTACATTCACTGTTTACATACTATTTACTGTACATTCAATGTTTACATACTACTGTTTACATTCACTGTTTACATACTACTGTTTACATTCAATGTTTACATTTATTACTACTGTTTACATTTATTACTACTGTTTACATTTATTACTACTGTTTACATTTACACTACTTTTATATCTACACTACTGCTGATACATATACAGTATTCTCTGACCAGCCTTATTTAAGGATGCCCAATGTGCCTTACTGCATATGCCACTTTTGCCTCTATACCAACATCAACTACTACCTCATACATATACTGTGTACATTAACTCATATGCTGCTTTGCCACTCTTTGCAAATGTCAATGCTAGAACCTTCAGTTTATTTTATAGATATACTTTTTATACTTTTTTTATACTACTATGCAAAAACTCAGGACAGTATTACACTTTTATTATTTCATTCTATGCTTATGTTCATTAAATGTTTAGTGTTTTAGTTTGAGTTTTAGTTTTAGTGTTGGTGTAAATTTTCATACTTCTATACTACTATGCAAAAACTCAGGACAGTGTTACATTTTTACTATTTTATGCTTATGTTTATTAAATGTTTCAGTGTTTTAGTGTTTAAATGGTTACTGTTGCACCGAGGGACTGAGAGAAACGCAATTTCAATCCTGTGTATGTCCTGTACATATTGCAGTTCTGACAATAAAGTTGACTTTGACTTTGACTTTGACTTTCTCCAATCAAACCAAGCTTGGATGCCAAATCTGATCCAGTGCTGATCTCTTTATGACAGCTGTGGGCCAACTTGTCACAGAAGAGTTTTGAACAGCTGTACGACTCTTGTTCTGCACTCGATCTTGTATCCAGGCCCGAGGGAGTGCCACACCACACTGACATGGAACCAGACGTCTGCCAACTTTGCTATCTATTTTATGAGACATTGCAGTCACTACAATGCAATAACATGACCTTTCAAACTGGCAGTATGACGGTTCCCTTATCAGTCAGTCACTCGGTGCAACATAAATGCTATGGGAAATTGCGCCCCGCGCGATTACCTGAAGGAATACATTCACGCCTTTACGGCAGGGGCGTCAGCGTCACGCCAGAGTCCCCTCCCTCTGGGTATTTAAGACGCGGACGCCCATCCTACTTTCTCTTATTGCCCTTCACCTCGCTTAAACCTGAACTTCGTGGGACTTCTCTGTTGTCACATCGCTCGATCAGAGGTGAGCTTGCTCCCTACGCTGAGCGTACAGAGAAATTTTCCTGCGTACTGCTGGGCTGGCGAAAGCTAGTCCAGCGTTTTTCTACTTACCTCGAAGTTTTCTTCTCTCTCCGCAGCTGCTTTGCTCGACGGCGCTAACTGCGTCACAACAATCACTACTAACCATTAGCTGGCTAGCCAGCAAAAGCGACACGACGGAGAGGACGTCTTCGAACAAAAGGAAACTAGGAATAGCCTCAATGCTTCTCGTCTCCGGACATGGCTCCAGAGAAGGGAAAACGGAGAACAAGGGTTCCGAAGAAAACCAGCAGGACGGCGAACCCTCGCTCGCGCCCCTGCCCCAGCAGCTGTGGCTACTTCCTCTCGGCGACTGACACCCACGAGGCCTGTCCCGTCTGCCTAGGGATCCTGCACGCAAGAAAAGCGCTGGAATCCCCCAACTCCTGCTCCCACTGCTGTCGGATGCCGGCGGTAGTGAGGAAACGCCGCGCGGACGCGTTGGCTAAGACCATGGAGAAGGCCGCGGCGCTGAAGGCCGCACGCCACATAGAACTGCTCGCTCCCGAACCGGAGCTCGAGAACATGGACTTGGAATGCAGTGGTCAGGTCGGGGATGAGAATGCGTCGGACTCCTCGGTCCCCGTCGAGGACTCGACGCCCGAAGTGTCTGACCAAGACGCTGAGTACGGTTGCAGAGGGGAAAGTGTGGATTCCTCTCAGAACCTGATGCAAGTTCTACCGGAACCGGACGGGTCGGTTCCTGCTCTGTTCGACTTGTGCCACAGGGCGGCAGACGCCCTGCATGTTGTGTGGCTAGACCCCACGCCTCGCCAACAGGTTACGAGGCTGGAGGGAAATTACTTCTATGCGAAGCAGCAGCCGACGACATCGCAGAAAATGCCCATTTTCCCGGACTTCCTCATGGAGCTCACGCGCTCCTGGGCGGAACCCGGAGCTCCCATGATTTTGCCACAATCCCAGCTCCTGGATGTCGTCGGAATGGAGGCAGCAGGTCTCACCAGCGCACCCCAGATAGAGGAGACCCTGGCGGCTCATCTGGCCCCCGCAGGTACGGGGGCGAAGCCAGCATTGCCCAGCAGGGCCTGCCGCGCTTCGGAGAAACAGCTCGAGAAATTCTACTGGGCTCAGGACCTCGCGGCTCGTGCGATGAACGTTTCAACCATGATGCAGGCATACCTAGCAGAAAAGCTGCAGGAACTCCAGGTAACGACAAACGAAAAAGCCGCAACAGAGATCATGGAGGAGGTCCGTAGGGCTTCTGACTTCGTGCTCCGCATGATGGGGACAATAGCCATCACGCAAGGCAGAGCAATGGCGGAAATGGATGTCGTCCAGCGCCATCTTTGGTTGACTTTGACAGACCACCCAGAAAACCAGAGGTCCCCCTTCCTCCAGCACCCGATCAAGCCGACGGGACACTTCGGGAGAGCCCTGGAACGCATCCAGGCCAGGTTGGAACAAAGAGACAAACAGACGGAAGCCCTCCGCAAGGGGCTGCCGAGAAAAAGCTTTGCACCCTCCAAGGAAGCCATATGTCGCCCTCTGTGGAAGAGACCCGCTGGCGACAGAGAGCCTTTTCAGCATCAGGCGGCCAGGCCGAGGGCCTCCTCGATGACCCCATGTGGAAAGCAGATTCGGGCCTGATGAAACAGGACAAACTCATGATTTTACAGGTTTGCCCGCCCACGTGGTATGGGAACCTGACCCTTAGAGCCCAGTCTTCACTTGTAAAACACCACAAGGAGCTGGTGACATGTGTGTGCGCACTAAACATGACTTGCCTACGGTATGTGTAATAAAAACAAGCACTGTTTCATGCATATACAAAAATAAAAGTACCAAAACACAGACTGCCCTGGTTCTTGACCCGAGTCCCACTTTTATAAAACACAAACCACTTGGTCAAACTATGAACCGCAGCAAGATGCTCGAGCTCGGTCTGAGACAGTCAGATCTCGCGATATCTTCTGTCGGGCTGACCAGCCTGCTCGAGAGCTCGCAAGAGGGGTCAAAGGCCACCCCTCCCGCACTCAAACATGACAAGCAGCAATTAGACATGCCTTCCAGACTCATTGCGCATGCGCAGGCCTGGAGGGCGTGTCTGACAAATGAATGGGTCATGAAGACAATATGTCATGGGCTCAGGCTACAGTTCGCCAAGAGACCGACCCCCTTCACAGGGGTGCTGCAATCGAATATTAACCTTGCACGCGCACACGTGCTGAGGGAGGAAGTATTGACGATGCTACAGAAAGGAGTAATAAGTTTGGTCCCAAAACGCAAACTACGCTCCGGTCACTACAGCAAGTACTTCCTGGTGCCCAAAAGGGATCATTCCCTGAGGCCAATCCTGGATCTCAGGACTCTGAACAAGCGAATAAGAACTTTCAAGTTCAAGATGCTTACACTGCGGTAGGTCCTCCAGTCTGTGAGACCAGGAGACTACACATGTACAGTGGATTTGAAGGACGCCTACTTCCATGTGGGCGTGTGGAGGAAGCACAGAAAATTCCTCCGTTTTGCTTTCGAAGGGAAGGCTTATGAATTCAAAGCCTTACCCTTCGGTTTGAAGACGGCTCCTTGTACATTTACTAAATGTCTGGACACAGCCCTGACCCCTCTTAGGAATAAAGGAGTCAGGATTATGAACTACCTGGATGACCTCCTGATTCTGGCCGGAAGCAGAATACAGGCCCAGTCACACTCCTGTAGGGTGATTTCTCACCTGGAGTCTCTTGGTTTTGTCATAAATCTACAAAAGAGTGACCTAATCCCATCATGGATTACCGTATTTCTGAGTGTACAGGTCGACACCATCCGGTACAGAGCATAACTCTCAAAGGAACGAGTTTCCTCGATTCGCCATTGCCTGACAAAGTTTAAACTGGATCAGCGGGTCCCCCTGAAAACGTGCCAATGCCTCTTAGGCCTCTTGGCAACAGCCATACCCTGTGTGCCATACGCATTGCTGAAAATGCGAGCCCTACAAGTGTGGCTAAACCAACAGACACAACCCACCCTGCCTGGTGGAACAGGAAAGGTCAGGATAGATTCAAAGTGCCTGAGGGCTCTGGAACCTTGGAGAGACTTGTCTGTTTTCGCGGAAGGGGTCCCGCTAGGTAGAGTGTCGTCTCGTGTGGTCATCACGACGGACGCCTCAAAAACAAGATGGGGGCAGTCTGCAGAAATCAGAACGCCCGAGGCCTTTGGAATGAACAGGAAGCAAGATTACATATCAACTTCTTGGAATTGTTGGCCGTATTCCTGTCAGTGAAATACTTTTTTGGCAAAGGTCTGATTGCAGGGTAGCACGTCCTGGTGAAATCAGATAACAGGACCACGGTGTCCTTCATCAACAGGGAGGGAGGGACAAGATCCCAAGCCCTCCTCGGCCTGACGCGGAAGTTGCTCACATGGTGTGCCCCGAGAATATTGTCGCTCAGGGCGACTCATGTTCCCGGTGAATTGAATTATGGAGCAGATGCCCTCTCGAGAGGGCCTCTCTTGGCGTCAGAATGGAGCCTGAACCCAAGGGTTGTGGAGCAGGTCTGGTCACGATTTGGGAGAGCCTCAGTGGACGTGTTCGCTTGCAGAGCTAGCTCACAGTGTGACCTTTACTTCTCTTTAAAGGAAACAGACACACCATTGGGAATGGCTGCTCTGGCCCATGATTGGCCAGCAGGGGTGCTATACTATGCTTTTCCACCTGTCCCTCTGATCCAGGTGACACTGGAACGTGTACGTCAAGGAGCCCTCTCCCTAATACTGATAGCCCCCAGGTGGCCGTAGAAACCGTGGTTCCCGGAATTGATCTCAATGTTATCAGGGATACCATGGCAGTTGCCTTCTCACAGGGACCTGCTGACTCAGGCACGTGGGCAGCTTCTGCACCCACGTCCGGAGCTGTGGCAGCTTTCAGCCTGGCCACTGAAGGAAACTGGCCGAGGGCCTAAGGTTGGATCGTTTTTTCTCCAAGAAACAAACAGCAACAACATACACAAGGGAGTCCCTTGGTGTTTATGTTTACTTGGGAGATGTTCAGTGGAAGGGTTCCCCTCTCCTTAACTGGTCTCCAACATCAGGATGGGCCCCCTTTGACAGTCCTAGTAAATTGTCTGTTCAAGGAGCAGATGAGGGACTCATGCGTGCCCCTTGTATATATGAAATTCTTTCCCCTGGGGACCTGGAAGATTACCCTGTGCTTGAACTGGGTTCTTTACCTCCACATTGCCATTTAGTTGCCAGTGGCGTAAGGGGTCCTTTGCCCTTTTCCTCCTGTTTCTCAAAATTTCCAGGGAAAAAGGAGATGATGGGTAATTACACTAGCAGAGCACGCTTGTGCTGTCTCTAGTCAAAGTCAAAGTCAACTTTATTGTCAGAACTGCAATATGTACAGGACATACACAGGATTGAAATTGCGTTTCTCTCAGTCCCTCGGTGCAACAGTAACCATTTAAACACTAAAACACTGAAACATTTAATAAACATAAGCATAAAATAGTAAAAGTGTAACACTGTCCTGAGTTTTTGCATAGTAGTATAAAAGTATGAAAATTTACACCAACACTAAAACACTAAACATTTAATGAACATAAGCATAAAATGAAATAATAAAAGTGTAATACTGTCCTGAGTTTTTGCATAGTAGTATAAAAAGTATAAAAAGTATATCTATAAAATAAACTGAAGGTTCTAGCATTGACATTTGCAAAGAGTGGCAAAGCAGCATATGAGTTAATGTACACAGTATATGTATGAGGTAGTTGATGTTGGTATAGAGGCAAAGTGGCATATGCAGTAAGGCACATAAGGCACATTGGGCATCCTTAAATAAGGCTAGTCAGAGAATACTGTATATGTATCAGCAGTAGTGTAGATATAAAAGTAGTGTAAATGTAAACAGTAGTAATAAATGTAAACAGTAGTAATAAATGTAAACAGTATTAATAAATGTAAACAGTGAATGTAAACAGTAGTATGACTATAGGCAGTAATGTAATACAAACATTAGTGCAAATATGAGAAGTAGTGCAAACTGAATGAGCACATGACCGAGAGTTTAGTGAATAACCCGTTTGATGACACAGAGTCCAGTGTTAAAATCTTTGTGTTGTGTGGTAATGTGTGAGAAAGTTTTTAGTGTTAAGGCAGTTCAAATGGGAGGGGAGGCAGAGCAGGCAGAGTGTTTAGCATCCTGACTGCCTGATGAACAGAGCTGTCTCTCAGTCTGCTGGTGTTGTCATCTGTGTCCAGTGGTAACATCAGGTTGATGTTTCTACATGTGGCGTTTTTTCTTCTCAGGCTGTGCTCTCTACATACCTTGTAGAGAGCGGCTGAGAAATGCCTGTCGTATTAAGGCAGATGTTCTCACATGCATTTTGCTGAGCATTTCAAGGGCGTGAATGGATTGCGTTCCCATAGCATTTATGTTGCACCGAGTGACTGACTGATAAGGGAACTGAAAGTTATGCACCATAGCTCATGTTCCCTGAAGGAAGGGAACGAGGTGCAACATACCTGTCCCTTTCAATGCTGAAATCTCGGTGAAGTGCATTCTAGAGAAAGTAGGATGGGCGTCCGCGTCTTAAATACCCAGAGGGAGGAGACTCTGGCGTGACGCTGATGCCCCTGCCGTAAAGGCGTGATTGTATTCCTTCAGGAAATTGCGCGGGGCGCAATTTCCCATAGCATTTATGTTGCACCTCGTTCCCTTCCTTCAGGGAACATGAGTTATGGTGCATAACCTTCAGTTAACTTTCAGTTTCCTCCCACAGACCAAAAACATGCATTTTAGGCTGACTGGTAACTCTAAATCAGGGGTCACTAACATGGTGCCCGCGGGCCCCCGGGTGCCCCCAAGGACCATTTGAGGTGCCCTCGGACCTGTTCTAAAAATAGCACAACTCACTACTAAGCTGCATTTAAAATTTCATTTTATTCAGTTGTTATTCTTTTTTTGTATTTATATATATAAATGTCTATCTTAAAAATATGTTCTTAAAATATGTTTATTATACATTTTTTTCAATCTACGCTTTGTTATTTCCGAAGAGTTTATCAAACTGGTGCCCTTTGTATGACTCTGTACCCACGAAGTTGCTCTCAGTTTCAAAAAAGGTTGGTGACCCCTGCTCTAAATGGTCCCTAGGTGTGAGCGAGAGTAAATGGTAAATGAACTGTAGTGTAGCACCTTTCTATCTTATCAAGATACACAAAGCTCTTTTCAACACAATCTGTGCCTCATTTACCCATTCACACAGCACTCTACTGGATCTTTACAAAAAACAATCAGAGCTTTATCACATTTATACACTGATGGGACACACATCAGAGGCAATGAGGGCTGTCTTGTCCAGGGACACTTTGGCAAGTGACTGCTGGTGGGTTCCAACCCACAACTTTTGCATTGGAGGACGACTGCTCTAACCGCTCAGCCACAGCTGCCTGAGAGCGATTTTTATTTTTTTATTTACCCTTTATTTATCCAGGTAGTCTCATTTAGCCACGAAAACTCATTTTCAAAAGAGACCTGTTAGGGAGCAGATGGTGGGGGTTAAGGGCCTTGCTCAGGGGCCCAGAGTGGGGCAAATGAGGGTGGAGGCAGGTGTGGGTGTTTCACCTTTTTCCACCCACATTTTTTGATGTTGTTGGTACCGGGGCTTGAACCGCCGATCTTCCAATCACAGACCCACCATCTCTAACCACTGCGCCACCACTCCTCCACAATGGTTGTTTGTCTCATTTGTCTCTATATGTGTCCCTGTGATTAACTGGAGACTTGTCCAGGGTGTCCCCACCTCTCGCACAGTGACTGCTGGCAAAAGACACCGGCTCCTCGTAACCTGAAAAGAAGCAGGTGAAGAAAATGGATGGATGCATGGCCTGTGTGGTTTGATTTAATTTTCGTCACTCTATCTAGGGGTTTCATGTTTTCCTCAGTGAGTTGAGTTTATGAAGACAATCAACTGAATGCTAATTTGTACACTGGAGCACATAACGTTTCTCAAAAATTAAATGGTTTTTAAAAAACTTTCTGGGTCCAAAACCAAACTTTGTTTATACATGTGCCTTATAATGCTCAAATATAGAAACAAACAGGGAATAAAGATGCCAAAAATGCTTTTTAAACACAAGTTCTTTCTTTCTTTCTTTCTTTCTTTCTTTCTTTCTTTCTTTCTTTCTTTTTTATTCCAGCCTGGCTCTCTGTTTTTGTTTTGATTGATTCAAGTGCAACATCTGACCACCTCATCCTTCTTGGCCAGTCTTTATCTGCTTTCTCTGGGAGCATCTTTAGAGTCTAGAGCATTATTTTCATAGCCACATGTGCACAGCAGAAACAATTTCTTGTATGTTTGGATACCAAGACGTACAACATAAATAAAGCTTGAGAAGGACAAATTTAATGAGTTTAGAATTGTTCAAAGTTCAGAGAAACTCAAAATTAAATTGCAAACCCTGCTGACAAACTCCAATGAAATAAATGATGAGTCCCTTTTAAATCACATCTCAGTTTTAAGAACCAAGTTGTATCTGCTACAGGAAGTGTATTGTATCATACAAAAACTGTTTCCAGAACCAATGTAGAGACTTAAAGCTCCACTGACATGATCTTTTAACTTTTCAAAAGATGGCACAACATATATAAATATTAAGATAGACCTCTGACCGTTTTTGCTCAAATAATGTTCAATGAATGAAATTTCCTCTCAAAATATTTTAAATTTAGCGCCGTTTTTTTAGACCGCAAATCCGGATTTTCCGGTCACGTGTCAGCATTACCGATCTGACGTCACGTCCGATACTGAACTCTGCTCAAACCGTACATTGAATGGACAAAAATATAAACGCATCCGTCGAATTTAGCCAATTAAAACTACATTTTAGCGATTTGACTTCAGTTTGGGGAAAAAAAAGTTATTTTGAGTGATGCACAACGAACAGAAAGGTTTATATTCTCCGTGTTGCTTCTGTAAGAGTTATCACGATAGCTCTGCTGCCATCTGGTGCTCAATGTGAAACCTCCCTTGAAAAAAAAAAGCAATACGGAGAATATAAACCTTTCCGTTCGTTGTGCATCACTCAAAATAACTTTTTTTTCCCCAAACTGAAGTCAAATCGCTAAAATGTAGTTTTAATTGGCTAAATTCGACGGATGCGTTTATATTTTTGTCCATTCAATGTACGGTTTGAGCAGAGTTCAGTATCGGACGTGACGTCAGATCGGTAATGCTGACACGTGACCGGAAAATCCGGATTTACGGTCTAAAAAAACGGCGCTAAATTTAAAATATTTTGAGAGGAAATTTCATTCATTGAACATTATTTTAGCAAAAACGGTCAGAGGTCTATCTTAATATTTATATATGTTGTGCCATTTTTTGAAAAGTTAAAAGAACATGTCAGTGGAGCTTTAATGTGCCATTTATTCCATTCAGAATGGATCATTGTCGTGATCTTCCTTTTGTTTTCCCTAAAAAAACAAGCAGCCAAGTTATAGGTCAATATATAAGAAACACCAGAAGCAAAGATACCATTTAATAAAAGGCACATACACAAAAACATAAAAAAAATAAAAAAAATAAAAACACAACATCTAAACAGAAAGCTATTGAAATAAGCTTCTGGCAGACTACAAACAGATTTAGGTAGTGAGAACAAACATTTATTGCACTCAGTACGTGAAAACTGGTGAATGTATTTTGCACCACGTTGCTGGTTTCAAGTGGTCGGTTTGGAGCAGAACTGGCTTTAGGGTTTAACAGCTGCTGGGAAAAAAAACATCCTGAGGGAAAAAAATCTTTGTTGCGTCAGTGGTCCAGCACTATGATTCATACAAAACTCATCCAAACAAGTAAAAGAAAGAGCAGTTAAAATAAGAAAACGCCAAACTCGTTGATTTGTTTTTTTGTCCCCATTTATGCTCAGAGTTGGTTGGGTTTTATGAACCTTCAGGTGTTCTGATGAGATTTTACTTCTCCACCAGAGTTGGAGCGTCTTCATTCTTCTGCTGACTGTGCTCCTCAAAAACTGCTTGAAATGCAAAAAACCTCATTAAATCATTTGGGTGTTTGTCTTTACATTTAAAAGATCAAAAGGAAACAAGCTGATGTACAAAATTACTTTGCAAAGTAATGTAATGCTGCAACTTCCCGGTTCCAAAGGTTCTCATGTCACATCAGAACAGAAAAAAGACCAGAGCTTTTGATGGAGATATTTTATAGGCAGGACTTTTAACTTTATTTTATAAAGATTATTAATATTTGGCTTGAATACAAAAGTGGGACAATTATTCAGTATGATAGGAAACATCTGAACAGATCTTTTGTCAGTGTTTCTGCTGTGGAAGGTCAAGGGATTAAATCTTATTTTTACAAACAGGGGGCGTGATAATCCATCACCTGCTGTGGAAGGATTATTCATCAGTTACAGGAGCGGAGAATATTTGTGCTCAAATATGCAAACATGTAGCTATTTATAATAATAATAATAATAATAATAATAATAATAATAATAATAATAACACCTGTGGAAGGGGCCAAAGGGGTCGGGTGCAATGTGAGATGGGTGGCGGCCGAGGGCGGGGACCCTGGCGGTCTGATCCTCGGCTACAGAAGCTGGCCATTGGGACATGGAATGTCACCTCTCTGGTGGGGAAGGAGCCTGAGCTAGTGTGTGAGGTTGAGAGGTTCCGACTAGAAATAGTCGGACTCACCTCAACGCATGGCTCTGGCTCTGGAACCAGTTTCCTTGAGAGGGGTTGGACACTCTTCCACTCTGGAGTTGCCCCTGGTGAGAGGCGCCGAGCAGGAGTGGGCATACTGGTTGCCCCCCATCTTGGTGCCTGTACGTTGGGGTTCACCCCGGTGAACGAGAGGGTAGCCTCCCTTCGCCTACGTGTGGGGGGACGGGCTCTGACTGTTGTTTGTGCCTATGCACCAAACGGCAGCTCAGACTACCCACCCTTTTTGGAGTCCTTGGAGGGGGTATTGGAGAGTGCGCCTCCTGGGGACTCCCTTGTTCTACTGGGGGACTTCAACGCTCACGTGGGCAATGACAGTGAGACCTGGAGGGGTGTGGTTGGGAGGAACGGCCCCCCTGATCTGAACCAGAGTGGTGTTCTGTTATTGGACTTCTGTGCTCGTCATGGATTGTCCATAACGAACACCATGTTTAAGCATAAGGGTGTCCATATGTGCTCTTGGCACCAGGACACCCTAGGTCGCAGTTCGATGATCGACTTTGTTGTCGTCTCATCTGATCTGCGGCCGCATGTCTTGGACACTCGGGTGAAGAGAGGGGCGGAGCTGTCAACTGACCACTACCTGGTGGTGAGTTGGCTCCGATGGTGGGGGAGGATGCCGGTCAGACCTGGCAGACCCAAACGTATCGTGAGGGTCTGCTGGGAACGTCTGGCAGAGTCTCCCGTAAGACGGAGCTTTAACTCCCACCTCCGGGAGAGCTTTGAACACGTTCCGAGGGAGGCGGGGGACATGGAGTCCGAGTGGGCCGTGTTCCGCGCCTCTATTGTCGAGGCAGCTTATCGGAGCTGTGGCCGCAAGGTTGTTGGTGCCTGTCGAGGTGGCAACCCTCGAACCCGGTGGTGGACACCGGCAGTGAGGGATGCTGTCAGGCTGAAGAAGGAGTCCTATTGGGCCTTTTTGGCTTGTGGGACCCCGGAAGCAGCTGATAGGTACCGGCAGTCCAAGCGGCATGCGGCTCGGGTGGTTGCTGAGGCAAAAACTCGGGCGTGGGAGGAGTTCGGAGAGGCCATGGAGAATGACTTCCGTACGGCTTCGAGGCGATTCTGGTCCACCATCCGGCGTCTCAGGGGGGGAAAGAGGTACGAGACCAACACCATTTATGGTGGAGGTGGCGTGCTGCTGACCTCAACTCGGGATGTTGTGAGTCGGTGGGCGGAATACTTCGAAGACCTCCTCAATCCTACTGGCACGTCTTCCACTGAGGAAGCAGAGCCTGGGGACTTTGGGTCGGGTTCTCCGATCTCTGGTGCTGAGGTCGCCGAGGTGGTTAAAAAGCTCCGCGGTGGCAAGGCTCCGGGGGTGGATGAGATTCGCCCGGAGTTCCTTAGGGCTCTGGATGTTGTAGGGTTGTGTTGGCTTACGCGACTCTGCAATATCGCGTGGACATCGGGGGCAGTTCCCTTGGATTGGCAGACTGGGGTGGTGGTTCCCCTATTCAAAAAGGGGGACCGTAGGGTGTGTTCCAACTATAGGGGGATCACACTCTTAAGCCTCCCTGGTAAGGTCTATTCAGGGGTTCTGGAGAGGAGGGTCCGTCGGATAGTCGAACCTCGGATTCAGGAGGAGCAGTGTGGTTTTCGTCCTGGTCGTGGAACACTGGACCAGCTCTACACCCTCAGCAGGGTCCTGGAGGGTGCGTGGGAGTTTGCCCAACCAGTTTACATGTGCTTTGTGGACTTGGAGAAGGCATTCGACCGCGTCCCTCGGGGGGTTCTGTGGGGGGTACTCCGGGAGTATGGGGTACCAGGCCCTTTGATAAGGGCTGTTAGGTCCCTGTACGACCGGTGTCAGAGCTTGGTCCGCATTGCCGGCAGTAAGTCAGGCTCGTTTCCGGTGAGAGTTGGACTCCGCCAAGGTTGCCCTTTGTCACCGATTCTGTTCATAACTTTTATGGACAGAATTTCTAGGCGCAGCCAAGGTGTTGAGAGGATCCGTTTTGGTGACCTTAGAATCGCTTCTCTGTTTTTTGCAGATGATGTGGTCCTACTGGCTTCATCAGTTCGTGATTTACAACTTTCACTGGAGCGGTTTGCAGCCGAGTGTGATGCGGCCGGGATGAGGATCAGTTCCTCCAAATCCGAGGCCATGGTCTTGAGCCGGAAAAGGGTAGCATGCCCTCTCCGGGTCGGGGAGGAGGTCCTGCCCCAAGTGGAGGAGTTTAAGTATCTCGGGATCTTGTTCACGAATGAGGGAAAACTGGAGCGTGAGATCGATAGGCGGATAGGTGCAGCGTCCGCAGTGAAGCGGGCGCTGTACCGGTCTGTCGTGGTGAAGAGAGAGCTGAGTCAAAAGGCAAAGCTCTCAATTTACCGATCGATCTACGTTCCCACCCTCATCTATGGTCATGAGCTTTGGGTTATGACCGAAAGAACAAGATCTCGGATACAAGCGGCTGAAATGAGTTTTCTCCGCAGGGTGGCTGGACTCTCCCTTAGAGATAGGGTGAGAAGCTCAGTCATCCGGGAGGGACTCGGAGTAGAGCCGCTGCTTCTCCACATCGAGAGGAGCCAGTTGAGGTGGCTCGGGCATCTGGTTAGGATGCCTCCTGGACGCCTCCCTGGTGAGGTGTTCCGGGCACGTCCCACCGGGAGGAGACCCAGAGGAAGACCCAGGACGCGCTGGAGGGACTATGTTTCTCGGCTGGCCTGGGAACGCCTTGGGATTCCCCCGGAGGAGCTGCTCCAAGTGGCTGGGGAGAGGGAAGTCTGGGCCTCCCTACTTAGGCTGCTACCCCCGCGACCCGACCCCGGATAAGCGGAAGAAGATGGATGGATGGATGGATGGATAATAATAATGAATTCAATTTATAACGCACTTTTCATTAATGAAAATCTCAAAGTGCTATTTAAACCCTATAATAATTAGATGAATGTTCAGCTTTTTGAAACCTAATGTAAGAAAATGAGCGATGGAAAGTGTTGTTGGTGCATGTTTCTCTGCGCTGCAGTACAAAGGGGAAAAGTACGGTGGCCCTGAGGTGCAAAACACATTAACAAATAAGGCTAAACACTTTAACAAATAGTTCTGAAACAAATTAACAAATTCTGAAACACTTTAACAAATTCTGAAACAAATTAACAAATTCTGAAACAAATTAACATTTTCTGAAACACTTTAACAAATTCTGAAACAAATTAACATTTTCTGAAACACTTTAACAAATTCTGAAACAAATTAACATTTTCTGAAACACTTTAACAAATTCTGAAACAAATTAACATTTTCTGAAACACTTTAACAAATTCTGAAACAAATTAACATTTTCTGAAACAAATTAACATTTTCTGAAACAAATTAACATTTTCTGAAACACTTTAACAAATTCTGAAACAAATTAACATTTTCTGAAACACTTTAACATTTTCTGAAACAAATTAACATTTTCTGAAACACTTTAACAAATTCTGAAACACTTTAACATTTTCTGAAACAAATTAACATTTTCTGAAACAAATTAACATTTTCTGAAACAAATTAACATTTTCTGAAACACTTTAACAAATTCTGAAACAAATTAACATTTTCTGAAACACTTTAACATTTTCTGAAACAAATTAACATTTTCTGAAACACTTTAGCAAACGAGAGAATCACACGGAAAGGGAATGTCCTAACGAGGCTGACCCGGAAGTGACGACCCGGAAGTGATGACCCGGAAGTGATGACATTTCGACCCGAGATGGACAACACGCGAAAACAAACTAAAGAAAAGCGATCTTTACATGCATCCTTCACATTTAAAAGGTAAGTTATGCTGAGGGCGAAACATAAATATATGAAACATGTTTATCGTCATGATCGCGTTTTTTTCCGACCGAACATATATTCATGTAATGGCAGCGTTACTTTCTACCACAGTGTGCTCCTTTGTCTGGCGTTGGCCAGTAATAAAACCATTATGGTTTTATGTGTGGTTTATGTGTCTGTGTTTTACAATAAAACTGTGGTGATTTCTTAAAAAGTAAGTGTTGCAACGCTGCCTAAAAAACACTAACTTTTAAGGATCAGGATTACTTTATGTTTTATTCACAGATTATGCTCAGTGTTTTTTATTAGAGTGAGGATAAAGTCAGCATTTTTTTCACAATCATAGATTCTGTTTCAATTTTTGCCAAAATGTAATAATAATTAAAATAATAATATCAGAGAGAGTACACTGTGTTGAAACACTGATATCTGATTGCAGTACAAGTAAATAAAAACGGATAAATCATTATATTTTATGTCCTTCCTGTCTTTAGCTGCATTTGAGCACCTTTTGATGTTTAGAGCTAAATGAACAGAATGGAAAATATATTTGTTTCCTTGCTGCAGGTCAATCTGCTAGTTTCCTTAAATAGAAACTTTTTGAACTATCAGTACGTTGAATAATCAGTTGAGCTCTTATGCAAAATATATTTAAAAGGTTTTCAGATTTTTTTTAACGCATGATCTACCCTTTTTTGCTCCATACTAGGCCAAAATGCAGAAGAAGACCATCTTTTATCCAGGAAAACAAAGAGTTGTTTTCCGCAAGGGACCCCTTGGATTTCTTCGTCAGGACCCCTCTCCTGAGGCCAAAATGATAAAAAATTATCCTAGTGTGCAGAACAAATCTGAGCCATAGAGAGAGGACATTGTGCGGCGAAATGTTTGTCTGCAGTTCATCAAAGAGGAGGGGATGTCACAGATGATTCAGAAGTGCTGGGAGACTAGAAGCTGCAGCAGCACCTGCTCAAGAGACAGAAATCATCCTCCAGTCATACAACCACACCATCCAGTGTGCCACAGAAACATCTGGGTGAGCAACTAAGAATGTTGTATTAACAATTTTAAGATGAAAGGACAAAAATTGCCTTAAAAACTGAATATTCCTCCCAAACTGATCCTTGATTTTTTTTACAATATAATTTTTTGATTTCTCATAGTGATGGAGGAGTACGAAGGATTGGAGGCTGCAATGCTGAGCATCTCACCCTCTACGCTCCTGAAGGCCGAGATACACTTGAGCGTCCTCAGGTACGCCACTCTACGCGCGCATTTTGTGCGCATGTGTTTTGCTGCTATACTTCAGAAACTATCAGCTTTCAAACGCTCGCGTTCTCCTTGTTGTAATATGAGCAGCTGCGCACGGAGGGGACTCAACTGAGCTCGCTGATTGGTCACTTGCTGACACGCCTACTGAAATGATTGACAGCTTTCACTCAGCTCATGTAGCTCGCTGAAGACCGCGGCGGTGTTCTGATACGGTGTTTCTACTATATATGTTATAAAAAGTTCTCTCAGAAATAAAAATAATAACAGGGAGCACTTTTCCTGCAGCACACAGCCCACCAGGGATATTTAAAACATCGCGCACCCAGGTAGGACCTGAATTCATTCATTTCAATCATGGAGTGAACGGAGGAAGAAGTGATTACTTGACTTTAGGCAAAAAAACAAAAGAAAAGGCCCGATCAGCGATAAAGAAGGGGAATTTATTTCATTTGTGTAACATACAAAACAGTCCGGCGCCGGGGAAGTTTATGGTCAGACACCGCGTATCGCGCACGTTAAAAAAAAGCTTTGCGCGTACATGCCCTGAGGGGCTACGCTTTTGCCTTGACGTACGTACGCTGCGTATAGGCGTATCGTGAGAACGCTCGAGTGTATCTCGGCCTTAAGTCAGAGCAGTACGCACACTATAGTTACACTTGATGAAATTCTAAAATATAATCTGCTTGTGTTTAGTCTCTCTCCCATATTTGTCTCCGTGTACACAGTGTCAGGATCAGCGGAAACAGAGGGAACCCCAGTGTCAAACAGAGCAAAGACAGGTTTTTCTTAAAGTAGGTGATTTCAGGACTGGAGTGTTATTCTCTTTTACGATGAATAACCCTCCAAAACTGAGCCTTGACCTATTGTGTTCTGGCAGAAGCAGAAGGAATAAAAGCACAACTTTTTGAGTTTCCACTAAACACCACCTGTTGTGTTCAATTGGGATTCATACAGTGACTGATACATTATCTTTATTTAGGTCCAACTGCAACGGTGTCCAGGTGTTCAGACGCATCAGGTGATTCAGAATCCTCAACAGTTAAGGGTAAAGAAATGTACATTCTATTACTGAAAAGAAATCTGATGCTTTATGTTTTTAAGCTACGGTACATAAAATCATTTGTTTACTTTCTTCTGATTGTTTACAGTCCTGGCAAACACACAACAGACATCCGTGGCCCTTCCATCACAACAGACATCCGTGGCCCTTCCATCACCGCTGTCATTTCTACTGAAGGAAAAAGAGAGTGCAAAGAATACAGAGTTGTATAAAGGTTCGTTTCAACTCACCCTTAAATATCTATTTGTTGCATCAATAGCAATGTCTGGATAATTTTCACAGCTACTTCATCTGATGTTTTAAAATTATACTGAAGCCATAAATAAATAACTGAAAGATATCGCTCCTTTTCAGATTCCAGCACAAGTGCAGCTTCCACCTCTGCACAGAGAGCCCTTTCCTTTGAGGACAGTGCTGAAGATGGTAAGAACTGACTGCATACAAAAAATAATTAATTTTTTTACTGAGTAGTTTGCTTTATTAACAGCATTTCCACGCTGTTTGTCAAATATTTTGTAAACAATGTGGCTAATATTTGGAACACAGTCTTTTTTTTATGGAACCCTAATTCCATGTATTTTTATTTTTTTATGATAGTTCCCTCAGCTAAGCCGCCCTTTGCTGTTCC
>JBBPBX010024537.1:0-39597 GCA_038048925.1 Garcialebias charrua
TTATCACCACAAACATCCTTTCCAAGTCTTCACCCAAACAAAAGAAAGTGGTGTCATCAGCAAAAAAAACACATTTGAGGATATCAGACACTTCACTTAGATCATTCATATATAAAATAAACAACTTGGGTCCAAGGACTGAACCTTGTGGTACTCCACATGAAGTTCTGAGTAAATTAGAACGTACATTATCCATCTGAACAAACTGTTTTCTATCTCTCAGATAACTACTGATCCACTGCAATGCAGGTCCTCTGATGCTATATTGATTTAATTTAGCAATTTTTATACGTTAAAATATTACCAAGTATTTATAGTTTTTGTGAACGTATTTCTCCAAGCGGTGAAACCGGAACTCCCTGATGTTTGAGACGCAGCGTGAGCAGGAAACGTTAAACGACAAACCGCTCTCGTGTCACTCGTGCGCTCACTCACATGAACACCGCAGCACGTTTCCCCGCTCCGTTTCACACTCTTAAGTGGCCGACCTCGTGCGCACGTCTGCCACTTCGCTTAAACCGCTTTTGATCCAGAGCACAGTGGAGTGCTGAGTCATTACTTTTTAATATTTGTTAGCCCGTCTGTCTGCTCTTTCTGACATGTTTGTGTCTGCTCTCCGCAGAGCCGTGTCAGTGGAAATTAGCTCCACTTAGGTCAGGTTAATATTTCACTGCAAAGACTTTAAGCTGCGAGCAAATGTTAGATATTTTCCCTTCCAAGCAATTTAAGTTTTATCATCCAAACTAATGCTTTATCCCCATGAGGTGAGACTGAAAGTGTCTGACATGGAACTGGACATGAATTATTTATGCTCGCACTGAAAAGTCCATGCATTCTTGTTGTAATCCTACGGAGATGAGCTAAATTAAAGCCGACTGATTTAGGTTCTTCTTTATTAACAGAATTTCTTATACTGTCAGATTATTTCAAACTTATTGGGGACTGCAAAGTAAGAGGCAGCACCTATTATTATCCATCAACAAAAGGCTTCTTAACCTTTTTATTTTATATCTTACTCTTCAGTGTACTTTAATGCGGCCAGAAGCGCAACGTGTAACCCCACAAATGTTATATCAAAACGACCGGCTCGGCACCGTGATGCATGATGTTACTTTTATTGGCGTTTTGAGTTACCGCAGCGACTCGGCACCGTGATGCATGATGTTACTTTTATTGGCGTTTTGAGTTACCGCAGCGACGTGATTAGCAAACAAAGACGCCATTTTCCCATTCAACACGCCTGATGGAACTAACAGATTCCAAGATTCTTCCTTCAGTCATTCTTTAAGATATTGAGCTGAAATTTGCTCTGAGAGTGAGTTTTCATGCATTCCTAAAGCAAAGCAAAAATCCAAGATGGCTACCTGAGCTAAGAAGGGAAAAAAATACTATAAATAATCAAATTTTAGAGAGATTGAGTTAATTTTTGTGGTGGTAGCCAAGAACATTTCCCATCACATACTGAATTCAAATCAAAAACCCAAGATGGCCACCAAAGCTACATTTAAATGGCTTTAATTAAGTTATTTTTACACATCTAGAGCTGAAATTTGGTGTAGTTCTAGCTAAGTCTGTCACGATAACAAATTTTGCTGGGCGATTAATTGTCTCAGAAATTATTGCGAAAAACAATAATATTGTTATCTGTTCTCATCCATCTGTTGACTGGACTTCAGCCACTCCACTGATTATATTTTCCTTTTCCTNCAGATGAGTTGTTCCTAGTGAATCTTATTTTCCTCGTGTCTCTTGCCAAACATGAAAAGCTTCTGTCCAACGAAACACTTTCTGTGAAGGTCGCTCTGCGAACTGTTCAGGATAACGGGTGTAATGGATTGTTTTTATTAACTCAACCTGCTAACGTTCAGATAAAGGGAGCAGTGGCTAACTAGCTTGCTGTACGGTGGCCTACACGGCCAAAATTCTACGGTGGCCGAACGGAAACATAATGCAATATGCAAAGAAATTCCACAAACTGATGTGCTGCCACTCTTTGGTATTAGACTTTCAGTTGTGTCAGCTTCTGTCAAGCCTGAAGCCATTGTGTTAGAGCGTGCGGTGTTAACTTGACTCCTCCCCCTCCCTGCCTGCTCGGTTTTGCTCCGCTCGGCTCACTCCCAAGTCACGTGACCAGTCAAATCGCAGCCTGTGCGGTTAGAGAATCTCGTTTGAACATATCGCGACATTATCGCAAATGCAATTACAGTATTTTCTGGTGTATAGGTCGCACCTGTGTACTTTATAGGTCGCATTGTCCAATTATCACCAATAGATCGGAAAAATCCCTAGATAGGTCGCACCTACGTTTAGCTCTGCTGCAAATGTCTGCCACAGGAGCGCACAGCAAGGCTTTTAAAGGTGCTATGTGTAACTTTCTGTAGAGTGCAGAACTTAGAAAAATTTTCAACAGGCAAAGCATTCTGATCCCTCCCCCTCAGAGCCATATATGGCTCTGAGGGGGAGGCTCTGCTGAGATTCAAATTCAAGCTCTGTTTTTATTGGCTGATTCAAATTCAAGCTCTGTTTTTAATTGGCTGGTTACAAACTCTGTTTTTATTGGCTGTCATTGTCCTGGTCACTCTGTGTTTTTAGTGTTTTTATAAATGCTGATAGAGAAGCAAGGGGACTATAGTTTTTTTCAGAGATTACTTTGTCTAACATCAGTTTGTCAGTAGATAGTGACAGAGTGAAGAAATATGTTAAAAATATATTGTTTGAAAAGTTACAGACTACATTACAATCTTACATACCCCAGCTTTAAGAAGATTAACACTTAAAAATAATTATTTGTTTGATAAAAATTATAGCAAATATGTGTCTGAGCTGAACTTTTCCTTAATAAATTAACGTAATTGTGAAATGAGCTGGATTTAAAAATTTGTTTCACCGAAAGTGATAACAAGCCATATTGGGCGGCCGTGGTAGTGGTAATGGCAGTCGTCTCCCGATCGGAAAGTTGGCGGTTCGACTCCCGGGACCCGCACCATGTGTCGTTGTGTCCTTGGGCAAGACACTTAACCCTGAGTTGCTCCCGGTAGGACTGGAAAGCACCTTGCATGGTAGTCTGCCGCCACCGGTTTATGAATGTGTGTAGCATTCAATATATGTGTAGCACTTTGAGATTTTGAGTAATGAAAAGTGCGTTATAAATTGAATTAATTATTATACAGTATAGGTCGCACCTGAGTATAGGTCGCAGGCCTTGAAAAAAAACATAAAAAGGTGTGACCTATACACCGGAAAATACGGTAATCGTTCAGCCCTAGCTGACACTACGGATCAGCTTCCGTAACGGATCGGGGAATGACGCTCCTGACTCTGGAACGACGGGCTGAATCGCTCGTGACATGAAAGTTTGGCGTCGCTCCGCGTGTCGTCACCGTTTGTTTCATGTTGTCGCTCTGAGGGTTGGCGGTTGAAAACTGACGGCGTCTTTGTTCTGATCGTCCTCTAAGATCGTACCCGGTGACCCCCTGGACAGAAGCATCGTGATCCGGCCTCTTGAGCCCCAACCCGCCCCTCACCTGGCCAGAGAGTTCATGATCAAGACCAGAAGACGCAAGGTGAGCTTTCTCACTCGCTTCTTTTTTCTAAAAGATGCTGATGATTCTGTTTTCTCAATCTGAACGTATTTGTTGCCGTGCAGGGTCTGAGTGAAGATGTGAGCATCAGCAAGTTCTTCGACGATCCCATGTTGTTGGTTCTGTCCAAACAAGATGCGGTGCTGAATTATCCCATATGAGGCGACATTCACTGCAGCCGAAACCACCACCTCCTCCGCTGGACACCCAAGTCGTATTTTACAGCTGATATTAGGGGGTTAAAGTTCACCACGTAAAAAAAAATCTCTGTTGCTTCTTTAATTTGTCGTCTTTGTAATTTGCTCTTTCTGCTACAGAACAGATGTTGTCAGTTAAAACAGTTCATACGTTTTTCTTTTGTATTTTTTATATGTACAAAATATTTTTGTTTTTGTAGAATAAAATGGGTTTGAATAATAAAAAAAAAGGTTTTAATTCAAAGAGATCTTTGTTGCTTTGCATTTATTGTCATAAATTGTTATAATTATTGTCGTTCCTGAAGTTTGAGCCATGAAACAGCCGGAGTAGACGGCTTCAATTACAAAATAAAAGTCCAGTTTTTGTCTTGAACTATTTTTGAATTTACCTGGAGAAGAGCTACAAAACTACGACAAACTTTTAAAATGATCGGAGTTAAAATATTTAGCCTTAACTGTTCCCAAAAAACAAAAAGCTGATGGTCAAGTGCACAAAAACCTGAAGTTGAAGTTACTCTCAACTTTTTCTACGTCTGTCGAGTTTCTGGGTAATATACGGGGTCGTGTGTGCTCTTATTTTGATGGTCAAATATAGAAATGTTTGGGAATTGCTGTTGTAAAAAAAAAAAGTCTCAAAAAACCTTTATTTTACAGATTTTTTTGGGTAATAAACATTTTAATGTTGGATTTTTGGATATTCATTTTTAAATAAACATAGATTTTAAACTATAAAACCTCTGATGTCAATAGCTGCTGGATGTGCTTCCCCTGAGCTCTTGGCTTCAGTAACTTTGGCCCCCTGCGCAGTTTAGTTGTATGTCCCTGTGATGATCTGATTAATAATAATGGCCAAAATGTTAAGCAGCATAGATAAGAGTGTTTAACATAACTCAAAATTATATTTAATTTCCATGAAATTGCTATGAGCCGTTTAATCTTAAGGGCACGTATTGACTGAGGAGTTTCTACGAGCTGAACAAGTTCAAACTGAAACTGCGTAGATCTCATGTTTCCAGGGAAAACCTGGAAAATGACACATTTTCCTGACAGGAAACGGAATTTAAAGGAAAAAAATCAATGTAAATGCTGATTAAAAACAATTTTAACTATCTGATGTTAAATAATATAATTAATTTAAAGGAAAGATTGTCGTATATACACATACTTTAAGCCGTGATTCCCAACCGTGGTCCTTGAACACCATCCTGCATGTTTTGTTTCCCTGCTCAACACCTGATTCAGTGATTTAATTACTTGTGTTCTGCAGAAGCCTGTTCATCCATTTATTAAAATCAGGTGTGTCGGAATACTGGTCTGTGGAGTGGTTTATGAGATATTTTGCTAACAGGCAGACAAAATTGACTCCAAATAATGGCACACTTAAAATCCTTTAATTTTCTTAATAATCGACAGTGACCTTTATAATCCGGTGTGCCTCTTGTTTTAATTCTGGTTGTGCTTACTGACCTCAAACTGATTTCATGCGGTACAACTGAACAATGTCGAGTTATTGTGAATGAGTTTAATAAAGTTTTACATTTGTTTTGTTTTGCTTAATGCACCTTATGTTGTTAGTTTTATGCACGTTTTGATGATCCAAACAGACCAGCTAGCACCAGACTCACCTCATCACCAGATGAAGAGCATCTCAGGGTGTCCGCAGCAGAAGTGAGAGGCAGTCTCAGAAAGATTAATCCTCATAAAGCAACCGGACCAGACAACATCCCAGGGAAAGTTCTGAAGGAATGTGCGGACCAGCTCTGTGAGGTGCTGGCTGACATCTTCACCACCTCACTTGCACTGGAGTCAGTTCCCACCTGCCTGAAGACCGCGACCATCATCCCAGTCCCAAAGAGCTCCACAGTGACTGGTCTGAATGACTATAGACCAGTGGCCCTCACCCCGATAGTCGCTAAATGTTTTGAGAAACTGGTCATGTCCCACATCAAGGCAACCGTCAACATCAACGAGGACCCTCATCAATACGCATACCGTGAGAACCGATCAACAGAGGACGCCATTTCTTCCGTGGTCCACACTGCTCTCACCCACCTGGATCAGAAGGACTCATACGTGCGTCTGCTCTTTGTGGACTTCACATCTGCCTTCAACACCATGATCCCCCAAACTCTGATAGACAAACTATCTACACTTGGACTAAGCCCCTCTATTTGTAACTGGATACTAGACTTCTTAACAGACAGACCACAGTCCGTGAAGATCCACAACTTCTCCTCCTCCACCATAACCCTCAGCACTGGCTCTCCTCAGGGATGTGTGCTGAGCCCCCTTCTGTTCACTCTGCTCACATATGATTGTACAGCCACACTTCCAGGCTGTCATATTGTTAAGTTTGCAGATGATACAGCGGTGGTGGGATGCATCACAAACAATGATGAGTCCAGCTACAGACAGGAGGTGGAACACCTGGAGAGCTGGTGCAAAGAGAATAATCTTCACATGAATGTGAAGAAGACAAAGGAGATGATTGTGGACTTCAGAAGGAACAAACACACCCATGCCCCACTGAAAATAGGTGGGTCTGCAGTGGAAGTGGTCTCCAGCTACAAATACTTGGGTGTACACATGAATGATAACCTCAGCTGGAGCAACAACACCACCAGCCTGATCAAGAAAGGTCATCAGAGACTCTACTTCCTCAGACGGCTGAGACGAGCTGGTCTGAGCAGCCCAGTTCTCACCTCGTTCTACAGGTGTGCAGTGGAGAGCATCCTGTGCTCCAGCATCAACGTGTGGCATGGAGGCTGCACAGTTGAAGAGAGGAAAGCTCTGCAGAGAGTGGTGAAGGCTGCACAGAAGTCTGTTGGAGTCAGTCTCCCCACAATCACAGACATTTACACCTCCAGATGCAGGAAAAGAGCAGTAGCGGCCCGTGAAATGTCCACCAGGGGGGGCTATTTCTCCAAAATGAAAAAAATAAAATTCCCAAGTTCAAACAGTTTTTTTTTTAATCAAATGCAGATTGATACAAGGTCAACAGAACAATTAAATGCTCAGAAGAAGAGCCAATTTGACTCACTAAAACAACAAAGAACAAACAATATATATATATATATATATATAAATAAATTACAGTAGGCCTATATATAAATTGGGGCGGCCGTGGTGTAGTGGTAATGGCAGTCGACCCCTGATCGGAAGGTTGGAGGTTCGAATCCCGCATCCGCCCACCATGTGTCGTTGTGTCCCTGGGCAAGACACTTAACCCCGAGTTGCTCCCGGTAGGTCTGGATGGCGCCTTGCAAGGCAGGCTACCACTACCGTGTGAATGAATGGGTGGATGGCTGGTATTGTAAAGCGCTTTGGGGCTCCTCACAGGGGGCTGGAAAGCGCTATATAAATAAGCTCCATTTACCAAATTATAGAAAGGAAAATTAATGAGATTAAAACATTTCTGCATTTCTACTTGCAAGAGGCTTTGTTTTCATTCTCCAGATCAATAGTGTTAAGAAATAGTAAAACACCGCAAGTGACATTTAGTATATAAAATTATTAATGTTTGACCATTTTTTATAAACAAATTAAAATAAATGTAGCCATCAGAGTCCAATACTGTACAATAACCTGCGCTGGCAACCTAACTCCATAAACAAACAAAGAAAAAACAAATTCACCAGATGCCACTTTTAGAATAAACAGTCAGCTGAAGGCTTTTATCACAAACAGACCACCTAAAAGTGGAGAGGATATCAGTCAGGAATGGCAATATAATAATATAACTATAAGTATTAGATAAAGGCTAGCATTAGCATGCTAGCTCCAAAAACAAACTCACCAGTTGCCACTTTTAGAATAAACAGTCAGCTGAAGGCTTTTTTCACAAACAGAGCACCTAAAAGAGGAGAGGATATCAGTCAGAAATGCAAATAGACATTAGATAAAGGGCTTTCAGTGATTTAAAACTTATCTGAGCAAGCCTGGTTGAGTCACTGACCGGCTAATTTTCCAGACAATAAATAAATAAATAAAAATAAATAAACGGCCGGAAACACGTGATCGGTAGGTAGAGCTCACGTTGGACGTGTTCAGGGCGGTGAAAACTGCGCCCAGGACCTTCCCATTGTTTTGTAACGTCGTGGAATAACTGCGCATTCGCCATTTATAACGAGAGTCTATGGATAAGATCAGAGCGCCCCAAAACAGGAAATACGTCACCAATCAGAAAATGTTTTTTGAAACAAACAATATAACTCATCATTACCGTATTTTCTGGAATATAGGTCGCACCTGAATATAGGTCGCACTGTCAAATTATTGCCAAAAATTTGGGAAAATCCATATATAGGTCGCACCTGAATATAGGTCGCACCTACATCAAAATGTGGACCGTGTTTAGCTCTGCTGCAAATGTCTGCCACAGGAGCGCACAGCAAGGCTTTTAAGAAGATTAACACTTAAAAACAATTATTTGTTTGATAAAAATTATAGCAAATATGTGTCTGAGCTGAACTTTTCTTTAATAAATGAATAATTTTAGCAGGATAAACACCTAAAAAATATATTTGTTAGCTGACATTATTGTAAGAGTGTGTCTCAGTTTAATTTTTGTTAATAAATGATTACAAATCAGCTTATTTTATAAAAAGCCATAAATAGGTCGCACCTGAATATAGGTCGCATGGCATGCAAAAATGATAAAAAGCCGCAACCTATATTCCGGAAAATACGGTACTCATAAAATATTTATCCTACACAACTAAAAACATATACTGTATGTATATATTTTGAAATATTTTTATTTTATTGTTTCATTTTTATAAAAAATTTTTAAGGTCTTCAATGTAACATGGTCCAGAATTTCCAGTGGGGCGGCGCCCTAGCACCCCCTATTGGCCGGCCGCCCCTGCACAAGACACTAACTTCTGAGCGTTACTTGTGACTACAACATTTGAACATTCTGTGTTTGCTCAGGGAACAAAAACAGGAATTTTGTTTTCATGAAACGTTTTTCTAGATTCACATTGAACGGATCTAAACTACAAAACAAGGCGTCAATGAAAAATTCCCTCTCAAGTGGATTCTTGCTTCAAACTTTTCCTTTTGTGTGCCAGGATCACAGATCGATTGGTTAAGTCGCACAATGCCAGCATCTTTATTTTATTTTATTTTTTTATCTTGCAAAAAGCTTCGTGTTCAGCTGATCCGGCCTTGAAGAAGTAAATAAAACTTCACAGCAGAAAAGTGAGTTATGCTGCAGGAAGGAGCTGAGTTCTCAGAATCTGACCACGGCCTCTCTTCCTGGTAAAAGATGAAGCTGCAGGTTGGAGCTGAAATTTATCGACGGCGCCTTTAATCACTTCCAGGAGCAGCTTCGGCTGCTCTTTGGGATGGATAGCGGCTGAAGTTTTCGTCGCACCCCGAGAAGACTCTGACGTCTGAACGGCTCAGGCCTCCATCACTCACAGGCTGACAGACCCCTCCAACAGACCTGGAGGTGTCGTGGAGGCTGAAGGTTGGAGTGCAAGCAGGAAGAATCAAACGTGGCTCCGGCGACTTTTGACATTTACACTGAATGTCAGTCCAGGAAGACGAGTGATTTCATGTCCTGTGTATTTTTTAGGGATGGAGCCGATCCGATCCAGTATCAGCATCCTATACCAGCATAATTTACGTATTGGATTTTCCGATCCAACCTGCCGATTTTTCCAATCCTTGATGTATGTCAGAGAGCACGTATATTGCATCATACTTCTTGCATCAAGACTTCTGTCTTAACATTGTGTGAGTTAAACCCAAAGAAGACACTCTGAGCCTCACAACAGGCAATATCCAAACTTTATTAGCACGCAAGAGGCAGGTCTATATCACAGACGTCCTTCTGACTCATGGTGCAGCCCGGAACACTAAAATACTGCTAAGCATTATGGGAAATCAACACAGTCCACTCCCCATTTTTTTGTTTTGTTTTTGATTGTGGCACTGAGTTGTAATTCTTGTTGGTTTTGATCAACAGATACAGATTTAAACTATACATTGTATTTATAAATGTAAATTCAATGTATAGTTTAAATCTGTGACGGGGCCGTCCTGCCCGTTTCAAACCAGAGGTGGAGGAATTCAGGAGCTTCACAGTTTAAATCCATCTGCTTCATTAGAGTGTGGTCAGCTCTGGACATGTGTTTAGTGAGTGTGGTTGCTTCCCCCCTTCCCTCGTGCGCCCGGATCGTGCCGGGCCCCGGGCGCTGAGATGTACGGCAGCAGTTCTCGCCGGTCTGAACACGAAGCCCCCCGAGCGTCTGTTCCAATCTGTGGTCCCTGTGCTAAAAAAAGACGGAGCAGGCTGCGGTGCGGGGCCCGCTCGGGGCAAGTCATCGCTTCCCCGGCTGCAGCTCCAGCCACCTCATCTGTCACTTCCCCCTGCCGTCGCGCTTCCTGTCCATCTTGTCCCATCGCTCTGTGTCTCCGTTGTGTCTCAGGGACTCGGTCACGCTTGTCTCTTCCTGCTAACACCACGAGCAAACCTGTCTCTTTACAGTCTCGAGCTGACGGCGTGCAGAGTTCAGTCCGGCTGCGCGTGAACCGAACACGACCATCGTCATGATGATCTCATGGATGAATGAAGATGATTGACGTTTGCTGGTGAAGATTCTCAGTCGTCCAGGACATGATCAAAAAAAAAAGACGTTCAATACAAGATCAACTGGACTTTATTTGTTACAGAAGACGTTTCGACCTCTATCCAGAGGGCTTTATCAATTCTATGAACAGACTGTGTGCCAGTGGAGTTATAACAGTCTTAGGAGACACGCACCAACCTATGTAAATTGCAATGAGTGGTGTAGTGTACGCAGTCCAGTGCAGCGAGGACTGTCCAGACCGCTACATTGGGGAAACTAAGCAGCCCATCCACAGAAGAATGTCCCAACACAGGAGAGCAACCTCCTCTGGACAAAACTCAGCTGTTCACCTCCACCTCACGGACAAGGGTCACTCTTTTGAGGACCAGAATGTGCATATTTTGGACCGAGAGCACAGGTGGTTTGAGAGGGGTGTGAAGGAAGCTGTTTATATCAAGAAAGAACGGCCCTCGCTTAATAGAGGAGGAGGACTGAGATTTCAACTTTCCAAGACTTATAACGCAGTTTTGGGGCTGATTCCCAGACGTTTTACACCTGATGGGGGCAGAGGTGCTTTGTCTGGGAATTAGACTAGCAAAGTTTTTTGAGAAGCCTCTGCTGTTGGGTTGTGATGTGTGATTTGTCAATTTACATACAGTTGTGTTTCTTCTGTCAGAGATCTCAAGAAACCCCTACTGTTAAGGTGTGATTTGTCAATTTACATGTATGTGTTACCTCAGCTTGCAATTTACATAGGTTGGTGCGTGACTCCTAAGACTGTTATAACTCCACGCGCACACAGTCTGTTCAGATAATTGATAAAGCCCTCTGGATAGAGGTCGAAACGTTTTCTGTAAAAATAAAGTCCAGTTGATCTTGTATTGAACGCCTTTTTATGATTGACGTTTGTTTTTTTGTTTTTTGGCTCCTCCCTTCTTCAGGGGCCACCACAGCGAACTAGTCGCACGAAGGCTTGGCAATTGTTTTCACACCGAAGTCCTTCCTGACACGACCACCAAGCTACCACAGCCCTCTGTGTGGAGCAGAGAGCTGCCATCTGGGGCGCCCGGTGGAGCAGATGGTGGGGGTTAAGGGCCTTGCTCAAGGGTCCAGAGTGGGGCAGATGAGAGTGGAAACAGGTGTGGGTGCTTCACCTGGGCTGAGATGGTGTAGGGGCAAGGCCGCCGACTCAGGACGGAAGGTCCCGGGTTTGATACCCGGTCATTGCACGTCTCGTGGTGTCTCTGAGCAGGACACCTTGTCCCCAGTTGCTCCCCGCACACTTTCCATAGCTGCCCACTGCTCCACCTGGTGGTGGATGGGTTAAATGCAGAGAGTCAATTTTCCTCATTGTATGGGAACATACAATGATGACAACACACAAAGCATTATTATTATTTTATTATCTCACCCACATTTTGATGTTGTCAGTACCGGGAGTTGAACCAGCGACCTTCCGATCACAGGCCCAACTTCTCTAACCTCTGCGCCACCACTCCTCAACTTACAGCAATTTACACTAATTTTGTTATTCTTTGCAAACGTTGCCACAGCTAAGCACTCCTGGAGCATCTGGAGCATCTGGAGCACTCAACAAACACAAACAGCTACAATTTAGATAATTTCACAGACAATTTAGCTAAAATTTGATGAGGTGGTAGCTGAGAGTCGTCCTCAACTCGTGCTCTGAGTCTCACATGAGTTCACATTGTTTACGAGCTTCGACCGAAAAGAGTCTTTTTCTTCTCAGCATGAGATGATCGTAGATTTCGGATACAGCTCCTCTCATCAAAGCTCTTTACAGCTGTGACTCATCGTGGGACGCACATCTGAGGCAACGAGGGGTTCAGGGTCTTGCCCAGGGACACTTCAACGACTGCTGGTGGAATTAAACCCCCAACTCTTGCATTCGAGGACGACTGCTCTAATCAGCCACAGCCGCCCATAAGGCGACGGGCGGTGAACGTCCAAACTCCTCTCCGTTTGGTTGTTTTCAACGACCTTTGACGACCCCCTCCATTCCTCAGGTCAGGAGTGTTTTTCATGATTTGTAAAAAAAATAAAAAAAAATGATGGGATTCAGAAGTGACAATGTGCTGTTTATTAAAAATAAAAATTATAAATTGTTGTTTGTTTTGTTTGCAGTTTACCAGAACAAGATAATTAAAAACTCTCGCACTGTTCCAAAAAGCTTCAAATCTGGATCTTCTGAACCGTCCCTGAACGCAGCATCCTTGCATTCCAACTACAAGGCGTTACGTAACGTTCTGTTATCTGCTGTCCAGAAGGACTGTGACTCTTCAAGATCTGGCAAGGTCGAGGCTGTGAGTACACACACACACACACACACACACACACACACACACAATACAAAAAATACACAACCTTGTCACCGTGATCATCCACTGATTCATCCATTCCTTTTTGTGTTTCAGGAACGAGGCCCCGCCCGGACGATAACACATTTTGGCAGAACCACACGGGGCTGGATAAACTTACGAGCCTCTTTAGAACAATCCAAACTCCAAACAACCAGCGGTTACAGTTTACCAAAGGAGCCGCAGGAGTCTTGCACCTCCAGGGGTTTCTACAAGACTCTCCCTCAGACTGAGCTGGTACCAAACACAAAAGCTAAAAACCACATTTCTTTCAGCAGGAGATCTTTTGATCACAAACATCCCCTGAGGATCTTGTTTGGATCAATAATTTATTTACAATAATTCAGCTTTTTAAGTTTACCGGTAATCTTCCGTTAAACCGTCTAAACTGATCAAATCTGCTCTTCGTCTAAGCTTTGATGCCTTTAGAAGAACTAAATGACCTCTGCACATCTGGGTGTCTTTTTAGATTAACCTTTAATTTGTTCCTCGATAAGCTAAACTGTAACAGCACAACAAAGAGAACGAACGTCTGTGAATCTAAAACAGTCAAACACAAACACCGTAGAAAACAACACTATACTCAAATTTTCAAAAATAAATCAATAAGTTTTCTTTTTTGTTCATTTTCTGCATTGTTGTTGCCTCTCCATGCACCCCCATACCAACAGAGAGGCAGGGCTTTTCTCTGAAAACAGGCTAGATGGTCTTTAGTGCAGAAAACTCATTGTAGTTTCCCCAAAAAATTCAAATGTCTGATCACGGAACAGTGTTTCACTGTCCAGCTCTGACCTTGGGTCAAAGTCGCCCCGGAGGCCCCGGTTTTTAAACCGAGGCCTCGTGATCGTTTTGACCCAAGAACAGCAGGAGGTTTAAACGAGCTTTGGTCCAGACAAGGAGGCCGTGCTTCTGGGCAGTGGCTTCTCGTGTGCGTGATAGAGCTTTAAGCCGCATTTGTGGATAGAAGAACCCAGACCAATTTATGAAAATTATAGGTGTTGTAAATTATAACAAATGGATTATATGTAACACATTTCTGAAGTTTTTTTTATTTTTTTTAATACCTCCACCTACTGGCACAGATCTGAAATGTGACATTTAAATCACATTGGGCATACTTAATAAATTTATTTCGCATTTGGAAATAGTAATTTCATAAATTTTCATGCTTATTTTTAGTTAAATATGATTTAAAATAAACAAATATATATTTATCTAAAATAAGAGAATGACTAAGCAGATTAGTATTTGTCTTTGTACAATTTAGAGTTTATATATTGTATACTGTATACTGTATGTCATAACGATATTTGACAAACCTAATCTTTATCAAATTGTTTTATAAATGCTTTCACACCAGGTTACTATATGTGAGAAATGTTATCTAAGGATTAGCATAATTTAATCAGTGGAAACTCAAAATAAAGTTTCTAAAACGAACTCAGTGGTCACATTAGGACTTTGGGAATGATGTCATCAGTACCCAGAGTCCCTCACTAGTCACATGACTGAAATCAGGATGTTCAGGAGACGTCACTCAGGGACTTCAGATAAAATGTTAAACCTTAATAATACACTTTTCTCAGTTTTAAAAGGGACAGAGACACCAGTGTTTAACAGAACCAGACCAGTGGCCCCTGAGGGCCCAAAGATCACAACCTTCTAATTCTGGTTTTCAGCCTCGTCCTTCGAGCTCAGAGGTTTCTACAGATTCTTTGATGAAATGAGCTGCAGGTGACGAGATGTTTAAAGTCCTTTTCCTCTGAGGAACATTCTTCTACAGACTGGTGAACCTCTGCCCATCTTTACTTCTAAAATGCGTCAGCTGGGTTATTTATTCATTTATATCGACTTTTGCAACCTTTTGTTGACTCTGGAACAACATTTTTTATAGTTTTTTTTTTTTTTTTGGACTGCTCCTATCAGTGAACTTGCACAAGACTAATTTGTATAAATAAAGGTTGAATGGAAAACAAAAAAGATTTTAGGAATTGTTTAACTCTGGATAACTTTCTTGTCACAACCTGTGTTTGTATCTGCAGCCTCAAGATTACGAGACCCCAACACCGGCGTCCGCTGATCCACCGTACCATTATAAAGAAGTGTTGATGCCATGAAACTCTAACTGATTTGTTTAGGGATGAGATGTTTTTGTTCACGTTTCACAACGTCCCAGCTTTTTCAGAATTTTTTTTTTTTTTCAATTTTGCTCATTGAACCGTTTACTTACATATGTAACTTGTCTCTTTCAGAGGGAATATTTTCTGATAATATGAAAGTTGCTAAAGTGATCCCTATTTTTAAAAACGGTGATAAAGGTGTTTTTGACAATTATAGACCTATTTCATTGTTACCACAATTCTCAAAAATTCTAGAAAAAGTATTTGTAAACAGATTGGACACAGTCCTTGAAAAACACAACATCTTATAGCCAATATGGATTCAGATCAAAAAATTCCACATCAATGGCACTTATGGAATTAACAGAAAAAAATCACCACAGCCATTGATCAAAAACAGCACTGTATAAGTTTGTTTGTTGACTTAAGAAAAGTGTTCGACCCTATTGACCACACTATTCTTGTCAATAAACTAAACAGTTATGGTATTAGAGGACGAGCTCTGCAGTGGATACAAAGCTATTTGACAGACAGAAAGCAGTTTGTGTATGTTGACGATATACGATCTGATTTCTGCAAAATTACATTTGGAGTCCCACAAGGCTCGATACTCGGACCAAAATTGTTTATCTTATATGTGAATGATTTAGTGAAGGTGTCTGGACTGCTAAATTGTATCTTGTTTGCTGATGATACTACTTTATTTTATTTTGGTAGTGACTTTGAACAAATGACTGCGTTGATAACAATGGAATTTGCTAAAATACAAACTTGGTTTAAATTAAACAAGCTATCTTTGAATCTTGGAAAAACCAATTACATGTTGTTTAGTAATACAAAAAAGAATATGGATTTTTGTTCTAAAAATTGATGGAGTGGAAGTAAAGAGAGTAAATGAGGTGAAGTTTTTGGGTGTGGTAATTGATGACAAACTATCGTGGAAACAGCACATTAATTCGGTAAAAATTAAGTTAGCCAGATCTACTGCGGTACTGTATAAAGTTATTAAGATTTTTCGAATGAGACGGCTTTGTATTTGTTATATAATACAATTTTTGTTCCACATTTAATTTATTGTGTTGAAGTTTGGGGGAAGGCATGTAAAATTATAACAAAGCCTGTTTTTATTTGACAGAAAAGAGCTGTGAGAATTATTTTAGGGAAACCTTATTGTCATCCATCAAATATATTATTTAATCAACTTAAGTTATTGAAGTTTTATGATTTGGTGAATTATAATATTTCATTAGTCATGTGTAGAGCTCAAAACAACTTACTGCCTCCAAACGTTCAAATGTTTTTTGTTAAGAGAAGGTCTTGTTATAGTCTTAAGGGCAGGGCCGGCCCAAGCCTCCATGGGGCCCTAAGCGAAATTTGTTTGGGGCCCTCTATTTCTGTTAATAATGTAGATTACTGCAATAAATTGGGCAGCACGGTGGCGCAACTGGTAGAGCTGCTGCCTCTCAGCGAGAAGTTCCAAGGTTCAAATCCCGGTCCGGGGGCCTTTCTGGGTGGAGTTTGCATGTTCTCTCCGTGCATGAGTGGGTTTTCTACGGGTGCTCCGGTTTCCTCCCACAGTCCAAAAACATGCATGTTAGGTTGACTGGTAACTCTAAAATTGACCCTGGGTGTGAGTGAAACAGGTCCCTCTTGTAAATGAGTCCCCGTGGCTCAACGAGGATAGCCTGTATAAATAAAGGTTGAATGAATGAAAAATAAACAGTCAGATGATCAGATCATTCCCCCACAAACTCATTGCAACTGTGACAGCCCTGTTTACATTATCCTATATCATCCAGTGCAGGGGCGTCAAACTCATTTTTATTCTGGGCCACATCAAGATCACGAATGTCCTCAAAAGGCAGGACACGGCAGAATGTATTGATAAAACAACCTATTAACAAACTGGTAAAATATAACTTTCTCTTCTAAAAATTAAATATTTTATGTTTGAGTAAATTGACATTGTAATCACAAAAACTGATTTGATTTGACTAATAAAGTAATACTGAATCACACAACTGTCATCTTGAAGTTCTGTCTCTGTGGAGTCACAGAAATGGTTATGGCGGGCCGGATTTGGCCCATGGGTCTTGAATTTGACACGTGATCTTGTGGACTAAAAGTAACAAAAGAAAAAAGAAACCACCAGTATGCAATGTATTTTACAGCAAAAGCGTTCTCTGGTTTATTATCTTTGGTTTTAAAGAACTGCAACAGTAATATTCAGAAGTAATTTTTAGTGCAAGATGAACAACAAACATAAAATAAGATGCATAAAAATAAATTAAATTGTGCAAAAACAGACTATATAAATTAAAATAAAAAATATCAAGGAAATCCTTAAGATAAGATAGAACTTTATTGATCCCGCAGGAAATTGTTGTGCCAGAGTACTTTAAATAATGTCAATTAACAATTACGGTACTTGAAACCACATAAAATGGTTAAAAAAAGAAATTTAAAGCTGAATAATTAGTTATTAAAACTATGTAAATGTATGCAATAAATCGCAAAAGCTGAACTTACAATATTAAATAGAATCATATTGAAATCATTACCAAAAAAAATTTAAATTCCACTTAGGGGGCCCCCTAGTGGCCCTGGGGCCCTAAGCAGCCGCTTAGTTCGCTTATGCCTTTTCATTCATTCATTCAACCTTTATTTATACAGGCTAGCCTCGTTGAGCCACGGGGACTCATTTACAAGAGGGACCTGTCTCACTCACACCCAGGGTCAATTTAGAGTTACCAATCAGCCTAACATGCATGTTTTTGGCCTTGGGCCAGCCCTGCTTAAGGGAACTGAGATTTTTGCAAAACCTCAGTATAGAACCAGTTTGAAGGGTCGGACTGTTTTGATCAACTCATGTTTTGATACAGGGAATTGATTTATGGAACAATTTGGAAAACGATGTTAAAAAACTGGTATTTCAAAATATTTTGTAAAAGACAACGATGAAGTTCATGATGAAAATGAAATTGTTAATGGATTTAATCAATATTTTGTAAATGTTGGATCAAGCCTTGCAGCTAAGATACCAAAAGTAGATAAAAATATGATCCACTCAATTACAGGTTGTGCAAATAGTATTTTCCTAAATGGAACTAACAAAGAGGAAATAATGAATGTAGTAAAACATCTTACAGACAAGAGATCGAAAGACTGGGTGGACATGGATATGATGTTTGTAAAGGACATAATGAGTCATGTTATTGAGCCGTTCACATACATATGTAACTTATCATTTTCAACAGGAATTTTTCCAGATAATATGAAAGTAGCTAAGGTCGTTCCTCTTTTTAAAAATGGTGATAAATGTGTATTCAACAATTATAGACCTATATCCTTGTTACCACAGTTTTCAAAAATTCTTGAAAAACTATTTGTGAACAGACTAGACCAATTTATAGATAAACAAAATATTCTAAGCAACAGTCAGTATGGGTTTAGATCAAAAAACTCTACATCAATGGCTCTCATGGAATTAATGGAACAAATAACTACTGCTGTCGATCAAAAACAACATTGTATCAGTATCTTTGTTGATTTAAAAAAAGCATTCGATACTATTGATCACACCATTCTCCTTGAAAAACTGAACAAATATGGTATTAGAGGACCAGCATTACAGTGGGTATCTAGCTACTTAAAAAATAGGAAACAATTTGTACAAATAAATGATGTAAGATCTGACCTCTGTAATATCACATGTGGAGTTCCCCAAGGCTCTGTACTTGGACCAAAGCTTTTTATTTTATATGTGAATGACTTGGTAAATGTGTCAGGACTCCTTAAATGTGTACTTTTCGCTGATGATACCACTTTTTTCTGTTCAGGTGAAGATATAGAACAAATGTTAGAATTGATAAAGACAGAATTTGTCAAGATACAAACTTGGTTTAAAATAAATAAATTATCATTAAATCTAGAAAAAACTAATTACATGATATTCGGTAATAAAAAGAAAACTGTTGATGTTCCACTCAAAATTGAGGATGTTGAGATTTGTAGAGTGAATGAGGTGAAGTTTTTGGGTGTTATCATTGATGACAAACTGACATGGAAACAACACATAAATTCTGTAAGAATAAAAATAGCTAGATCGATAGCAGTACTGTACAAAGTCAGAGACCTATTGAATGATAAAGCTCTGTATTTGTTGTATAACACAATCATTGTTCCACACTTAATCTATTGTATTGATGTTTGGGGGAAAGCGTGTAAAACAATCACAAAGCCTATTTTTGTATTACAGAAAAGAGCTGTAAGAATTATCACTAGAAAGCATTACCGTCATCCATCAAGTACATTATTTTATCAACTAAAATTATTGAAGTTCCATGATTTGGTAGACTATAATATTTTATCAGTTATGTATAGAGCTCAAAATAATGCATTACCTTTAAATATCCAAATGCACTTTGTTAAAAGACAAAGTTGTTATAATCTTAAGGGAACAGAGTTGTTTGTAAAACCACAATTCAGAACCAGTTTGAAGGGACGTTCTACCTCAATCCAGGGAATTAGATTATGGAATGGCTTGGAGAATGTAGTTAAAAATGCCAAGTCAATGTTTACATTTAAAAAAATGATCAAAACAAATGTGTTAAAAAAATATATGTGAAATAACGTGATGTGTATTGTATTAGTTAGAAAATTAGAAAGAGTTAGTCATTTTGTACTGTTAGTTAGAAAATTAAAAAAGAGTTAATAATTTTGTACTGTTGGTTGAAGAATATTATTGTTTAACCTGACTGTTGGAAAAAGTTGGTTGAAAATTATTATTGTTTACATGGTTTGACTACTGTTGTTTAATCTGATTGTTGGAGATAAGGGGCAGATATAATAAGATTTATTCTTCTTTCTGCCACCTTTCATTTTTTTACATCTTGTACACTATCATTATGAGATTGCCTTGTATTGTTTCTTTTGTAAAAAAAATGAACAAATTTAATAAACAAACAAACAAACATAAACAATATGCTAAATATATATGCTCGTGTTTAAAAAATGATAAAATCTAAGTTGTTGACAAAATACAAAAAATCTTTAGCTGTATGTAACTTTTCTAACAAGATATTTTTAACATATTTCTTCACTCTGTCACTACCGCCTGACATACTGATTTTAGACAAGTAATCTCTGAAAAAAACTATTGTCCCCTTGCTTCTCTAAAAGCATTTCTAAAAAGCCACAGTGACCCGCCGTTAACCAGCCAATAAAAACAGAGTTTGTAACCAGCCAATAAAAACAGAGCTTTTGAATCAGCCAATAAAAACAGAGCTTGAATTTGAATTTCAGCAGAGCAAGGGTAACAGAGCCATATATGGCTCTGAGGGGGAGGGACCAGAAACGTGTCTCTGTTCAAAATTTTCCTAAGTTCCAGCGTGTTCCAGAAATTACATACTGAACCTTTAAATCCATTCTATTAGTAATTTTCTAGTAAACTAATGAAGTTGTTTTTTTATTCAATTACTTGAAAAACTTTGAGTATTGTTTGAATTGAGTTTGCTTTTTTTTTCTTTCTTTTTTTTAAAAGGGGCAGATAATATAAGATTATTTCTTCTCTCTACCACCTTTCATTTATTCTACACTGTATGTGTAAACGTTGTTTTTTTTATATATTGATGTAAAATGAACACATTTAATTTATTTTATTTTTTTCATTTTTTATACACAGCTCATCAAATATTTGGACACTAAAGTGCCTTTGAGCAAGGTGGTTTTATTCCAGAGGAGAAAATGGAAACCATGGCAACAGAAGACCTCATCTTCATAAACGCATCATGAAGTGAAACATCAGGGAGAGGATCCAGATGTGGTTTTTGTCAGAGACTTGGCTCAGAAGAGATCCCGACATGTGTGACCTGTCGGGCGCGCGCACTGCTAAAGACGCGTACGCGCAGCCTCCTGCTCTGCTGCTCCCCTGCACAGACTGGTCGACAGGATCCAGCTGTGATCCAGCTGTCACTCACACACTGGGTCCGGACTGGACGCCTCTGGACCGACATGTGATCTGCTCCCGCTCGACGAGGACGATGAGGATGAGGATGAGGAGGAACCAGGAGAAGGGAGCCAGCTGGCGCATGATGAGACTTTCTCATGGTTCTGAGCCGCAGCAGCCACAGAGATGTGAGCAGGTTCGGTTCTGATCAGCTGCTTCTGCAGGAGGTTCGGTCCGTGCCACGATGACCCGACCGTTGTCTCGCGCGTGTGTGACGGAACGGGCCCGCGGGGGTTCTGGCGCCGCGGGTTTTACGCAGCAGACCACATAACGCACGGACAAAGACCGCGTGCACGTTTGAAAAGCGCGACGCTGCCGGTTCCGACCCAGAAGTGGAGGAGTCCAGAACAAAACGAGCTGATCCCTCCCGGAACACCAGGACCTTCCAGGACCTTCCAGGACCTTCCAGGACCTTCCATCTTAAAGCATCTTCACAGACTCGCAGCGCGGTAAGAGCTCACATGCACCTTCACTCCTGCACGCGCGTGATTAGAGTCTGGTGGGGGGTCCACACGCACGCACATGGCTCCGGGACGCACGAGCCGCGCTCACATGGTCTTTACAATCAAAAGATCCATTTTATAAATTAAAAGTGTCCAGAGGCGCAACAACTCAACTGGTGGCCCAGGGGCCACTTTAGCTTTGTTGTAAGGGGCTTTTGTGGCCACTATGGGGGTGACATTATAAAAATAACTTAATAATTTATATTTTTTACAATTTAAGACAAATTAAAAACCAGATTATTTTAAAGAGGTTTGTTAATTAATAAAAACTATGAACTATACAAACCCAGGTATTTTGTAATTGTGGGAAAATGAATTAAAGAGGAACTAAACCGAAATTTAACTTTTTTTTAGCTGATAAACTCCCTAGAATGTGTTTAAAATGTTTTATAGCACTATGTCTGTGTTAATTTTCATGTAATTGTATTAGTTTAAATTGGCAATATTTGGTCTAAAAACGTGTTTACGGTAGTCCTATGGGTTGAACAGATGAATTGCAGCTTAATTTACTTGCCGGTCTAGGATTCGCACAGTGACGTGTTTTCGCAAGCTTTCATCATGAACGTGGTTCAAGCAGAGCCAATCCCCTGCAGAGATGAGAAGGTCCTCGCTGCAGTTCACCTTATATGGAAGTGGTACATTGCACTCCTGAAAAGCTCTGCAACAAAGCATATTATAGTTTTCGGAATGGCACTAGTTATTTGTGTATTTTAACTTGTTTATTTTAAGAATATTTTTCACTTCATCGAAACTATCCGGTTGTATTTGTTTTAATAGAAGAGCAATGCATGAATAATAATAATAATAATGTCCTTTTCTGTCATTTGTGTATGTTTCCCATGGCTAGTTGGGTCAGTGGTGTAAGAACTGGGTTGGGATCCGGGAGACCTGAGTTTGAGCCCCGGACACGGAACACTTTGTGGTATTATTTTCATTTTTTTTAAAGCTTTTTGTTTTGGATATCGGGTGGAATAGATAAATACATCTACATGTTTATTCTTTGTTGTTGCTTGGTTTATGTTGTTGGCTAGAGTTTTAGTTTGTTTTAAGTTGTTGCTGGAGGAGGCGTGAACGCAGCACAACCCCCCCCCCACCTCCTCTCTCGACACGCCCATTTTGAGGGAGATTTTGAATCTGCTTCGGGGGCGGAGTTACGTTTCACAGTGTGTTGAGGCCCTCTTTAAGTATAGAAATAAAGCATAAAGTTAAAGCAAAAAAGGCGTTCAATACAGAACAACTGGACTTTATTTGTAACAGAAGACGTTTTGCTCTTCATCCGAGGAGCTTTCTCAATTCAAGAATTGATAAAGCTCCTCGGATGAAGAGCAAAACGTCTTCTGTTACAAATAAAGTCGTTCTGTATTGAACGCCTTTTTTGATTTATCATGTCCTGGACGACTGAGAATCTTCACCAGCACATAAAGTTAAAGTTTTACTCCTTGTACTTGTTCCAATATCCACATATTTGCAAATGAAATGACATAAAAACCGCTAAAACTACCGGTAGTCGTTTTTTGTTGTTTGTGTAGCAACCAGTTCAGTTTTGGTCAAAGAGCCGCATGTGGCTCCAGAGCCGCAGCTTGCAGACCCCTGTTTTGGGCGGTTGAACCATCTCTGTAGTTTTTACCCTTTTTTTTAACCCTTCAGCCAGTTGTGCAGCAGCAAACATAGTTTAATTAATTAATTAATTAACTAAGAGACAAACTTGTGGGATCAGCTGGAGTCAGATCTGTTCCTCACTTTGAAAACCATCAAACCCTGCTTGTTCACTTTTAATGAATGCATATCGCCCGCTCGCCTCCTGTTGAGGGATGAAGCAAAATGTCACGCTCAGACTGGTTGTTGAGAAACACTCTCAGCTACCACCACACCAAACTTTAGCTCAATGTCTGTCAGACTACACACACATCTTTGTTTGCTCAAAGGTCAGCTGGCTGTGGCGGCCATCTTGAACTCAGTCATCTCCAGAAGATGATCAGTTGTAGACTTTCTGGGAGTTTCATTAAACTCCGCCCATTAGGTCACGAGATATTTTGCGAACAGACAAACAATGTTGACTTCATAGTTAATGGCAAAACTTTAACTAAAGACTAGAGCTCAGACTGTGAGTTGAGGATCAGTCTCAGCTACTACCACACCAAACTTTGAGTCGGTGAATTGGAGCCATTTTTGTGTTTTTGGAGCTCAGCTCCAAAAGTTAATTCAGTTGAAGATGAAAATCTGATTTATTTCTGCGACACACATTGGAAAAAAAACATTGTCGTCCTCCTTCGCCTTTCTTTTAGCAGCGGGCGATGATAAATTCTTATCATCTCTGAACAAATATAAAGTTAATTTAAAACAACCGGGATTCATCTGAAGTTGCCATTCCAAATAACTTTTTAATATCATCTTGTTTGTTGGAGTTCCTCCTTTTTGTTCCGGCCTCTTGTCTCAAACCCTAAAAATATATATTTTAGTTTTTTTTTTCTCCTTTAGCTTTTGCCAAATAAGGCTGTGGCAGTTGCTCCGGTCCAAAAGAGACACTCCCACCACTTGGAGCCTTCCAGCTGAGCAACCTGTCGACGTTCACCCGGTTCTTCTGAACATCTTTGCCTCATTGGTTTTTGTGTGGAGCACAATGACCCCCTCCCCCTCCCCCAGTCGTTGTGATGGATTTGGGACCCCGCCAACTAAAAGGAGCATGATGAGTGATGCCCGTTTCCTCCGTAACGTATGGAAGTCGTGCGTTTGCTCTGAATTGATTTAGCTGGTGAGCTGCCAGCAGCCTCCAGCTGGTCCCATCAACTGATGCACGTTGAACATTCATAACATTTTCTGCAGCGTTCAGCAAGGTGGTCCATCTTTAAGCTTCTCCTCCCACCTTGTTATCTACCCCCCCTCCCCCCTCCCTACAACAGACCATTATTTCCCTCCATGTGAGGAAAGTCTTCAGCTCTGAGAGAGAGAGATGAGGAGCACATTGTGTTTGGCAGCTCCCCCACAGCTCTCAGTTAATGTAAAATACAACACTTTGTGTATTTATAACCCCCGCAGCTAAAATTCATGACCTGGCGGATATTAGTGATGGATGTTTATTAAATGATCAGAGGACGTCCCAGAAAAGTTGGAGAAATGACATGTGCTGTATAAAACAGACTAAACTGAGATTCTTAATAAAAAAATATGAAAAAATGAATAATTTTGAATTTCATTAAAAAAATATAAAACAGGAACATGATCTATGTTCTATGGTCCCAGGTCTGCATTTCCAGATGTGATGCTAATGCACCCCCATACCATCAGAGCAGTGGCGGCTCCTGAAATGTCCACCAGGGGGGACTATTTCTCCAAAATGATTTTTTTTCCCCCAAGTTCAAACTATTTAAAAAAAATCAAATGCAGATTAATACAAGGTCAACAGAACAATTAAATGCTCAGGATGAGAAGAGCCAATTTGACTCACTACAACAACAAAGAACAAACAAAAATATATATAAATAAATAAATTATATATAAATTATAGAAAGAAAAATAAGTGAGATTAAAACATTTCTGCATTTCTACTTACAAGAGGCTTTGTTTTCATTCTCCAGATCAATACAGTGTTAAGAAATAGTAAAACACCACAAGTGACATTTAGTATATAACATTATTAATGTTTGATCATGTTTTATGAGCAAATTCAAATAAATGTAGCCATCAGAGTCCAATACTGTACAATAACCTGCGCTGGCAACCTAACTCCACAAACAAAGAAAGACAAAAACAAACTCACCAGATGCCACTTTTAGAATAAACAGAGCTGAAGGCTTTTATCACAAACAGAGTGCCTAAAATTTGAGAGGCATATCAGTCAGAAATGCAAATAGACATTAGATAAAGGGCTTTCAATGATTTAAAACTTGCCTGAGCAAGCCTGCTTGAGTCACTGGCCGCACGGCTCATTTTCCAGACAATTTTTTAAAAATTAATAAATAAACATCCGGAAACACGCGATCGGTAGAGCTCACGTTGGACGTGTTCAGGGCGGTGAAAACTGCGCCCAGCATTTTCCCATTGTTTTGTAACGTCGTGGAATAACTGCGCATGCGCCATTTATAACGACAATCAATGGATAAGATCCATGCGCCCCCAAAACAGGAAATAAGTCACCAATCAGAAAAACGTTTTTTGAAACAAACAATATAATGTAACTCATCATACTCATAAAATATTTATCCTACACAACTAAAAACATATATGCATATATTTCAAAATATTTGTATTTTATTATTTCATTTTTATTTTTTTCAAGTCTTCAATGTAAAATGGTCCAGAAGTTCCAGTGGGGCGGCGCCCTAGCGCCCCCTATTGGCCAGCCGCCCCTGCATCAGAGAGGCAGGCTGGTAACAGGCTGGATGGTTCTGTTCCTCTTTGGTACAAAGGATGTGATGTTCGTAGTTTAAAAAAAGTTTGTAAACTACAAGCAAAACAATTTACAAAAACAATTTTATACTAATAATTTAAATAGTTTACAAAAATAATTTCTAATTTTGATTCATCTGACCTGTCGCCTCGCAGCAACAAGGCCTTTTGACGAGACGAATTATTAATGATGGCGTCTTCTCTGTTTTCCATTGAGGAACCATATTCACTTCTAAATAGATTCAGTTTATTTTATACCCTGTCCTCTTATCGTTCTTTAACCAATTAACCTAATTAGTTCCAAATGCTCCTCCAGCTGTTTCTTATTCGTACCGTTACTTTTGAGATGTGCTGCTGCCATATTCCCATCGTTTTGTTTCTCTATAATTAGTACTCTTGGTTTAAACAATCAGAATGCTTACTACCATATTTTTGGACTATAAGGCGCGTTTAAAATCCTTTAATTTTCTTAAAAATCAACACTGAGCCTTATAATCTGGTGCACCTTATAGTCCAAAAATATGGTACAGTATGTTCTATTTTAAATTTTAAAAATGGGCTTTAGATTTTCAGATCAATGCATTCAGTTTTCATTCACATTTTACACCACGTCCTAACTTTCTGTATTTTGACATTGAACTTAGTAACAATTTTTAGAAAATTAAAAAAATGAAAATGTGTTAATGACATTAATCATCAATTGTGTAGTCAATTATTATTATTATTATTTAATCTTGTTATCAAGAGGGCGTTGATTGTTGCAGGAGGCGGAGCCAGTTTTGAACAAATCCAACCACTTTAATCTGTAAATGCATCACATTTAAAAACTCGTCATTCTAAATGATTCTGGACCATAAATATGACTGTTTCCAATGTGTAAATAAAATATATTTCCATGTGCACTCGTTCAGTGCAGGACCTAAAGGCACTTTGGCTTGATTGCTTTCTGCTGAAGTCATAAAGACTTCCTATAGACGAGAAATCAATGCAGGCGTTTACCGTTGAATTCATTATCCCGCTTTGCTCCTTTTTCACATCAAAGTTGCCGTTCTGCTCCGTGATGTCATCGTCATCTGCGCACATGTTGGATCTTTTTGCAATCCTTTCGAAAAGCGGACCAGATAGATCTTTATAGTTTATTTGAACTCGAGCGCAGACTGTAACATTTACGTCTGAAACAGCCGAGGATCAGACGTCTGTGCACAAATGCAATAATTGCATCAGATGAGGTTTCTGAAGCCCTTCTTTCTCTAATAAAACTCACTTAATGATCGACCTTTATGCCACTGTGTGGGACTTTTTAAAATGTTAATCACTTGCAGTCACTTCTACAGTTTTTAAACTTTTTGATCGCAACAGGATGCGTTTAAACCAGCAGCTGTTTGGAATAAGTGGAGTCATTCAGATCTGATTTTAATCATGTCTTGCCTTCAGAATCTGTGGCGTTCAAACAAAGACGCAGGTGTTTTGCAGCCTAAACCAATAACATAATATAACCAGCAATAAAACATATAGTTAGTGACTGCAAGTGTGACAGAGGCATGTGGACATGATGGGTATCACCAAGGTGTATCTTGTTCAGCAGACAGGTTTAATCCTCACTGAGGGAGAACTGTGTATTTATCCCTGTCAACCAGTGGGTTCCCTCCGTTTGGTGCTCTGGTTCCTGTAGGCCCCAGTAAAACATCAGCAGAGGGGAAGGTGCTCCGCTCACTTTCCATGTAATTACCAAGTGATTAAGCTCGTTAGAGGTCACCGGCTGGAAGCAGCGGCTGCTATAAAAGTGCATCATGTGTATTTTAGTGCCCTCCCTTTGAGTTCTTTATTTAAAGAGAAGTTAAGGAGCCACTTGAGAGAACAGTGGGGCTGTAACTGGATGATGGAGTGGGGGAACCAGTTCTTGAGCCAGCAAATGGTCATTTTCTGCTTTAAAATAGTTGAAGATGAATTGAATTGAACTAAATATGTGCTGAAATGGCTTCATATTAAAAAAAAATCAATTGACAAGATGCTGTTCCCAGATAACAGCACAGATTAAAAATGTATCAAATTAGAACTTTTAAACTTGACAGAGGTCAAAAGTTTAGGTTTCTAAGTTTATACAAATTATAATGAGAGGCGTTTTTTGTGAAAATGCAGTGTGAATGTTGAGAGCTCACTGACTTTGCTGAACTGAGCTGTAAAAAATAAATAAAAAAGCATGAAGAGATAAAAATCTAAATAATCACAATAGTATCTTAAAACAAACTACATCAAAACATTAGCTGAAAGCTAAATGTAGCAAAAACCATGCTGAAAGCATCTAAATGTTAGCTAAAAGCTGAAAGTAAAAGAAGGATGGCTAAAAATAGCACATCTAGCTAAAAAAATTCAAGTGTCAAAACTCTAGCTAAAAGCTAAGTGTAGCAAAGAGCTTGCTAAAAGCATCTAAAGTTTTGCTGAAAGCTAAAAGTAACAGGAGACAAGTTAAATTACACTAGTCTGGGTAAAAGTAAAATGACCAAAATACTAAGCTAAATGTAAAAAAAATCTGGCAAAATGCTGAAAGTAGCAAAATGCAAGCTAAAAGCCTCAAAATGTTAGCTAAAAGCTAAAAGTAACAGAAGGCTGGCTAAAAATAGCAAGTCTAGCAAAAAAAAATTGGAGTGTCAAAACGCTAGCTAAAAGTTGTAGCAAATAGCTTGCTAAATGCGTTTGCTCAAAGCTAAAGGTAACAGGAGACAAGCTAAAAGTTACAAAGTAAAACTAAAATGTCCCAAATTCTAACTAAAACCTAAATGCAACAAAATTCTGGCAAAAATGCTGAAAATAGCAAAATGCAAGATAAAACTATCAAAACGTTAGCTAAAAGTAAATAAAAGTATAAGACTACCGGTAGTTAATTGTTAAATAATTAATACTGAAAGTAGCTAAATGCAAGATAAAAGCTTCAAGCTATTAGCTAAAAGTAACAAAAAGCTGGCTTAGTTAAAGTAATACAAGTCTAGCTAAAAATATTAAAGTAGGCCCTATTGAAACACTAGCTAAAAGCTAAATGTAGTAAAATGCTAGCAAAAATGCTGAACATAGCAAAATGCCTGCTAAAGGCACAAAAGGTGACTGAAAGCCAAAAGTAACAAGAGGCTCTAACAGTAACGTAAATCTAGCTAAAAACTAAAAATATCAAAACACTAGCTTAGCACTAGCTTGTTGTCTTAGCTGTAACTGAACACCGAGCGGTGCCAATTATATGTAAGGGATATAATACTTGTCAGTTTGCTGACCAGTACAATATTCCAGAAGAAATTGGAGCAGATTTGATCTGACCCTAATTCATTCGCGAGTTCACCCTTTTTCCAGATTAAATTGCTTAACTGTGACTAGACAAAATGTAATTTCATGAGAGGCGTCAACTTATGTTGATCCACCAGAAGATGGACCTTTTATTGAGACAATCATAAAAGTACATTAAACATTTGTATCAAGATTAGCTCTGATTTAATAACTACTGTAGACAAGAATTCAAATTGAAACAAACAGACAGTTAAAGTCTAACTTCCTGTTGGCACATTTACTTAAAAGTTTACTGGCTTAGGAAAAAATAAGAATAAGGAGGAAGAAATAGAATGAAAGCTAGGTTTAACAGAAGTTAATTATTTTGAAATAAGACAGGGTGACACTTTTCCCAAACGAGTCCGGCTGGACTCCCCGCGCGCTCAGCATACAATCAACGACTCTTTACCTGGTGACGATACGTCTCTGGAGATAAGAGCTGAGAAGTTTTGTGGACACTTAACGGACGGTCTTGTCCAGTTGACGTCCAGTTGAAACTTCCGCGCGTGTGTGCTGATTCAACGAGCGTGAAATGCGCCTTTCCCGGCAGGAACAAGGCCAACGTCCTGGCTGGTTTCAAAATAAAACTTTCAGAAAACAAATTCTTTCAGAAAAGGAATGAGTGAGTTACAGCTGATGCTCTGCTGTAACTCTGGCTGAGAAACGCAGGTCTAAATGACAAATGACCACAACGTTTCACCAGTTTCCAGAGAAAAACAAGTTGTTCAGTTTGTTCTCTCTTTCACACTAACGAGTTTACAGGAAGTGTCCCTTTAAGAAGGGGGTGTGACTTAGTTAAATACTTCCTGCTCATTGGTTGTTTTAGAAAGTACAGGAGAGATTTTTCAGTTCCCATAGTCGGAAGATCTCTGAAGGACAGCAGGAAAACTGTTTAGAGAACCAGCCAGATGGACTGGCCCGTAAAGTGAAATATTATGTCTAGCTTGATAGACAAAATAGAGAGGGAAGTTAACAAGTTACCCTGACTTGTACCTTAGATTCAAAGCACACTTGTACTGCATACTAAACCAGCAGAAGGGTCAAACTCATGCAAGTAACAGATCATCATTAAATGACAAAAATATACAGCACTGTTGATCAATTCTGAATTAACACAAATTAAAAGGAAGTCTTTCTGATTGATTTGTGTTTCTTAATTCAAACAATTGTAACAAAATAGTGTCCACTTGTTTCCTTCAGAGCTCAAGAAAAGTGTAAACACTCAGAGTTTCAGAGAGATGTGAAGAGGTTTAAATCCAGTAACGGACATGTATTACTAGAGCTAAAAGCTAAAAACAACAAAAGCCTAGCTAAATGCTGAAAGTAGCAGTAGCTTAAATGTATGAAAATGCAAAACGTTTTCAAAAACTAACTAGAAACTAAAAGCTTCAGATGTCTTGATAAAAGTTTTATAAAGCTATAGCTAGAAGTTGCAAGTGGCTAAATGTTAGCTAAAAATGTAAAAAGGCTAGCTAGAAAGCAAAAAGCCAGCTAGAAGATAAAGATAGCAACAGGCTGAAATCTAAAAAAGGGAACACTCAGGGACGGGCAGGTTTTGACAGGTTTGCTGTCGGCGGCGGCCATTAAAGGTCTTGTTTCTTTGATTTATTCCTTTGACGAGCTCGTGGTGTTTTATTACCGTAGAGCAGCTCGGTGTTTGGTGTTCAGTCCTCCTGATGTTTTAACACAGACCTCAAATGTTAGTCGACCACATGAAGGAAGGCTTGTGTCTGCTCTCCTCTCTGTGACTCTGACTCCTCACCACAATGAGCCCCGCGGTCACCGCTGACCGTTTGCACGCAGGCGGGAGGCCATCGGTGCGTCGCCGCGTTGCCACAGCCGACCTCCAAGTCTCTAACTGTAAAATTCAAGAGAGGAAGAGTCCGATGTTGTGTGACGTAGGGAATCCTGAGCGCCGTGATTCATGCCCCCCGTGTGGTTGGCCAACACATGTTTGCATCGCAGGAGCAACAGCAAAGCAGGGAGGATTGAAACGTACATTTTAGCTTTTAACATTTTTATCACCGGCTGCTGAAGACTAAAAAGGATGATAATGTTTTTACCCGTGTTTGTGTGCCTGTGTGTTACCAAACTATCTCAGGAACTACTGAGCGCATTTTAATGAAACCTGCAGAAAGTAATCATTGGATGGACCTCTACAAATAACCCCTGGAGTCAGCCTGATTCAAGATGGCCACCACAGCCAATTGACCTTAGGAAACACAAAAATGGTTAAAAGTCAGGCAATTTGACAAATATTTAGCAAAAGTTGGTGTGGCAGTAACTGAAAATCATCCTTAAAATATATTCTGCATGATACACACTTAATATCTTTGCTTTAAAATTCTGCATTAACCTACAGTCAAAACTGTCTGTTAGCAAAATATCTCATGAACCGCTTAGTACTTCTAAAAGTCAGTAGAATCTGTAATCAAAGATGGCCTCCACAGCACACAAAAAGGGCAATGACTCAACCAAATTTACAGAAACTGGGCACATTTGCTGTGGTAGTAGCAGATAGTCATCCACAACTTATACTCTGAGCTTGAACACAGCTCTTACTTTATATATTTTTCATTTATTTATTTATTTAAAAGAGACAACAGAAACAAAACAAATTAATTAAAAGAAAAATATTGAATGGAAAGGGTGCAGAAAGAATAAGAAAATTCTTATATCTGCCCCTTATTTAAAAAAATAATAAGACTACAGTAGTGCCTAATGGAGGTTTTACCTTTAATGACTCTTTTTTTTAAACTAATTTTAATTGAATATTTGGGGGTAATATTTTTTATGAGTTTTATACATGACTTGTAAAATACTATATTCATCCAAATCATAAAATTCTAATAATGTCAACTGATAAAATAATATATTTGTTGGGTGACCATAGCACTTCTAATAATTCTTATAGCTCCTTTTTGCAAAATAAAAATAGGGTTTGTAATTGTTTTGCATGCTTTTCCCCAAACTTCAATACAATAGATTAAATATGAAACGTTCATTAAATTATACAATATACAAAGCATTGTCATTCAAAAACTTTTACTTTATACAGTAATGCAATTGAGTTTGGTATTTTTATTTTTAAGTAATTTACATGAGATTTCCATTTCAGCTTCTCATCAATAACGACACCCAAAATTTTATTTCATTAACTCTATGAATTTCAATACTGTCAGTTTTAAATGGGACTTCGATAATTTTCTTTCTATTACTAAATATCATGCAGTTTGTTTTTTCCAAATTTAATGATAACTTATTAATTTGGAACCAAGTTTGGATTTTTACGAATTCTGCTATCATCTCTAACATCCGTTCAATATCTTCACCTGAACAACAAATGTGGTATCATTAAGCCTGTCACAATAGCTAATTTTGCTGGGCGATTAATTGTCTCAGAAATTATTGTGATAAACAATAATATTGTTTGAAATTCAACAATAATTAGTAATTAATGTAAAGTTTAAGAAGAAACAGTGGTGAATTTTTGTATTAGTACCTTTTTTGACCACTGGATGGCAGTATAAGACTGTTTGAACTGAAGGATAGATAGTGAGGGAGCGAGCAGTGTGTCTCTTTAAGAAAGGGAGGGAGGCCCCTTGACGTGACATGGGCTGTCTCATTCCTGTTTTTCGGTTCTCAAAATGGCGGACGCTCGTTGTGGTTTGAGCTCTTTAGCATTTTTCACACAAAGCTTTTATCAGTAAACAAGTTCTCAGCTTCTTCTTGCAGAGAAAAACAACTTTTTACACAAAGGCACGGGTTTCAACTGTGAATTTTGGAGCTTTGACAAGACAGAGTTTTTTTCCCCCCCGAGGTCGGCCTGTTAGCTTAGCTTGTAGCTTAGCTTCTCAGCTTAGTTGCTTTTAACAATCCAAAAATGCAATTTTGAGCAGTTAAAACCAATTTTAAAGAGAAAGGTAGGGGTCAGTGAAGAGCACCGGAATTGAGTCTTTTGTCATGTCATGTCATGTCAGTCTTTTGTCTTCAGCAGAAAGAGAGACACAAAGAAATTATGAAGCCGATAAATGAAAATGAGGTCGATAATTTTCATTTAATCATGTGATTAATTGAATTATTGTTTATTACAGCAGGCCTATTATCTGTAAATAAAACACTCCAAAAGCCCTGACACATCAACCATATCATTCACATAGAAAATAAACAACTTTGGTCCTAACACACAGCCCTGAGGAACTCCACATCCATTAACACAAAATTCAGATCTTACATCGTTTACCTGTACAAATTGTCTCCTATTATTCAAAATAACTAAATACCCACTGTAGTGCTAATCCTCATTTATTCAGTTTTTCAAGGAGAATGATGTGGTCAGTCGTGTTGAGGGCCATTTTAAAATCAACAAAAACAATAACACAAAAAACCTGTTTTTGATCAACAGCAGTTGCTATCTCTTCTATTAGTTCAATGAGAGAACACATCTCTCATATTTTCACACTGAGACGACACGTCGTCGTCTGCAAAGGTGATGAAAACACCTTCAACTCTCCTTTCATCAGAAGATGATTTTTATTTAAAACAATTGCATGAAGGCTGATATTAACTGTACAGTACTGTATTATTAACAAGTCCTAATTTATACACGTAGCTGCACTTAAAATGTGTAATTTTCTCTTCAAATATAAAATATCACATTAAATTTACAACAAATAGAAAACAACTACTTCAGCTAATTTCCCTAAGGAGATCAGTAAAATATATTTATGTTGTGTTCTATAGCATTTTCCTGTAAGTATTCATATTTAATTGTGGATTTTCTTTAATTTCCACGTAACAAACAAAAAGCAGGCTCGTCCAGACGGAGAGCATCTCTGCTGACTTTGGCTGCAGTCACATGTCACTGTCCTGTCCTCCTGAGGAGATGAGGACAGTGGAACAAATGAAAGCAGTCGTGAGACTCCTTCCCATGGGGAAAGTCACTGTTACACACCAGGATCAGTCCAGACTGAGTGCAGGCGCACACACACACACACACACACCCTGCGTGCACGGAGATGTTTATGCTGCAGTCAGAGCTGCATATTCAAACTGATCTGTCAGGCTCATGAGTGTGTGCATGCTGACACATTTACATATGAGCACGGCTGTCGTGGGCCGCGTTGTGATTTGGGGTGACAGGTCTCATGCCTCTGCCCGGGGGTCAACGGAGGGGGGCGGAGCCACAACGTGACAAAGATGAGGGCAGAGAGCTGCCTTTCCTTCACCATCACTGTTCCAAATGACAAAAATTTAACTCTCAGCACTTTGTCATCTTCTGCTGAACCCGTTTGTTCACATTCTGATTCATTCAGGACATAATTTAGACAAATGCTGCTTCGAAAGCTTCAACCGTATTTTCTATTTGTATTTAAATTCAGTCACATCTTGTTGGTCACATCTCTTATAATTTGCCAACATTCGTTTGAGAAAATTGGCTCAACATAAAACAGTTATTTTAATCCTTATTTAAGTGACTATATATTTATTTTTCATATTAGTAACAGATTATTCTGACATGTACTTGAACTTAGCCATAGTTTGAACACCATCATATGAAGAATAAACCAGCTTTATAACACATGATCATAAAAATGACAGAAAGTTATTATTTTTGATATATCTGAATTAGGACAAATTAAAAGAAGTCTCTTGATGATTTAATTTGTGTCTTGATTCAAATTAATGGAATAAACTGTGTTAATGTCTTTCACTGCGGGTTTACAGAGAAAAAGGTGCCTCACTGAGAGATTCAGTGATAAGGTGTGTCCACTACAGTCTCAGAGAGACCAGGATCTGGTCCACGAGATTAGAATAATTCACTTGCCGGTAAAGTACATGAGAAAAAGGTAATGAGTAATTAATCATTGAATCTTTGGATGAATAAAAGCATGATTTGGGTTGAAAACACGTCTCAATCAAAGATTTATTTGTGGATTTTCCATAAGTTTAGGAAAAATAAATTCCCTTATTTTCTTAAGTGTTGTAAAAAAAAGACAGATTAACTGATTTTGGTTAATAAAAATAAGAATAATACCCGTACTTGCTGCCGTAAAGGTTGCATCGCCGTATGAGTCGCATCTATTATGCATCACCGCTGACAACCCGGAAATGTGGGCCGGTGTTGGGCCAAAAATCAATTGGCTGCCAAATGGCAGCTGCGGGAGAGTGCATGAGAGGACTTTAACAAGAATTTAACAAGATTAACACTTAAAAACAATTATTTGTTTGCTCAAAATTATAGCAAAAGTTGCATAAGCGGTTGCGCACATAGTAACAACTTGCTGTGCATTTCATCAAAATTTAACAAGATAACCACTTTAAAACAATTATTTGTTTGTTCGACATTATAGTAAAGGTGTGTCACAGTTGAACTTTTCCTTAATAAATGCACTTTAATTATCAAATCAGCTGCATTTCATCTGGGCGGTGAAATGCAGCTGATTTAAAGTTTGCTCCAGGAGTTCTGGAGCGAGACGATGGTGGCTTTGTATGGCAAGCCAAGTGTCTCATTAATAGCCACTTATTCTTATTAATGAGACACTTGGCTTGCCATATAGGTCGAGAGTCCTCTAGTGACTGAAAATGGTAGTGTTCAATTTTCAGAATGAACGAAATCGTCAGATCTCAGCCAAAAAATAGGTTATACATATGAGAAAAAAAAACATAAATACGTCGCTTCCTGTTTAAAGGAGAAATGTAATCAAATCTGAAAAAATCGATATAACAAGAATTTCATATAGTAAACAACACACATAAACATACTTAGTATGCTTTTTTCAAGTCAGTAGCTTAAAGAAATAGTTTTTTACATTTTTCCTGCTACATGCCGAAGTACAGTGATTTCTGTAGTAATTTTCTGGACGCACTTTTATGACACAATTAAGACCTCCTTTGCTATCTTAAGGCCGAGATACACTCGAGCGTCCTCACGGTACGCCTATACGCAGCGTACGTACGCTGTGGCAAAAGCGTAGCCCCGCGTAGCCCCTCAGGGCATGTACGCGCAAAAGTATTTTTTTACTACGCATACGCGATCCGCGGTGTCTGACCATAAACTTCCCGGCGCCGGACTGTTTTGTATGTTACACAAATGAAATAAATTCCCCTTCTTTATCGCTGATCGGGCCTTTTCTTTTGTTTTTTTGCCTAAAGTCAAGTAACCGCTTCTTCCTCCGTTCACTCGATGATTGAAATGAATGAATTCAGGTCCTACCTGGGTGCGCGATGTTTTAATATTCCCTGGTGGGCTGTGTGCTGCAGGAAAAGCGCTCCCTGTTATTATTTTTATTTCTGAGAGAACTTTTTATAACATATATAGTAGAAACACCGCATCAGAACACCGCAGAAGTCCAGCGAGCTGCTCATGTTAAAGGTTTCACTTTCAGCTGACTAGGTTTCACTTTCAGCTGACTGAGCGCTGTCAATCAATTCAGTAGGCGTGTCAGCAAGTGACCAATCAGCGAGCTCAGTTGAGTCCCTTCCGTGTGCTGCTGCTCATATTACAACAAGGAGAACGAGAGCGTTTGAAAGCTGATAGTTTCTTGAAGTATAGCAGCAAAAACATACGCTCATAATATGCGCGTATACGCGCGTATACGGAGGACGCTTCAGTGTATCTCGGGCTTTACAATAACACTGAAGCTATAAACCCATCATTACTGTCCTCTTGTCTGTCATTTAAAATGGAAGCAGAAGACTTTTTTGAATCTGAAGGATATCACTTTAGTTTGTCAAAAACAGTTTGGTGATTTAGTGCATTAATGGGCATTTCTATCCTGGAAATACGAATAGCCGTGCGTTAGCCGCCGCATGCTAACGTTAGCATGCTAGCGCCGTATGCTAACGTTAGCATGCTAGCGCCGTATGCTAACGTGGAAGTGGGGGTGTTGAAAATGTCCTGAAACAGTTACCAATGTCTTGTTAAGCTCTGTCTTCCCCAGAACATAGTAGGATCTAAAATGATTTTTAAAGATGAAGGAGCAAGTTGAAACATGCTGTCTCCCTCCTTGCTAGCAGGCTCCATTGGGAGCTGCCTGGCTAACTAACTACGGTGGCCCTACACGGCCAAAATTCTACAGCGGCCGAATGCACAGGAGCGGTAAAAATACAATATAAAATTTTAAAAAAGTTTTAAAATCGATTTTGGGGCTTTTAGAATAGATTCTGAATCGCCAGGACTAAGAATCTTGATTCTTTAAAAAATAGATTTTTTTTGCTGCATCCATAATTGCTACACACTGAAACCTTTTTGTCCACAACTAGATACACACACTAATATTACTGTATGAGGGACGACTCGTTGCACTGCCTACGTCATATTCAGGGGACGGAGAGCAGGCAGGAGGAGGGGGGTCAAAAACACCAGATGAGAATTTTTTCACTTTGCAAAGTCTAAATTTGAGTTAGGATGACATTTTTGACTTGTGAAAATTTCTCAACAAGCTTATTTTATGCTTTTCATTAGACTACTATTAGCTTAAAAACACTTTTCATTTCTCCTTTAAGTTGCAGGCATGCTAATTTATGCAAACAACTGTGACTTGTACAGCAAAAAATACAGTAAATAAGCTAGTCCTCCTTTGTTAAAAATTGTGGACTATGCATATAAAGTTCACCCTGTCATGCAGATCTTTGTACAACTAAAGTATTTCTGCTGTTATCTGAAATGACCACCAACAACAACAAAAAAAAAACTATTTAATAAAAGTCTCATTTAATTTTTATAAAGCCTGAAAACGGAGCCATGAGGAAGTTCAAACATTCACTTATCAACTAGAGTTATTAAATGCAAGACGGTCATATTTTGAGTAAAAAGCTAAAATCCTGGTTTATTAAAAAGACCACCTCCTGTTGTATGTTGCACAATATTATAATAATGTTTTATTTCTCCCATTTTGCTGTTTCAAATTTAGTAATCAGAGAACATTGGTTACAAAGGAGAGCAGTAATGGCTTCGCTGGTGTTTATCCTCTAATCGTATCGTCTGCAGTTTAATCCGCAGGTCTAAAAACCCACATTGTCTCCGGTCCGGCTCATTAGAGTGAATTTGTGTGGAGAAACGGCACGGCAATTACAGAAAGCGAATATGCAGAACATGAGGTGTTTGTGTGTTAAAAAAACAAAACATTTTTTAGAACAAGGTTTCAAAATGTGACTGCAGGAGCAATCTTTACTTCACTAAAAGATCTCCAGGAGCCGTTTTGGGTCGTCCTCCATTATGACTGTGATCAGAAAGTGACATTGAAGTTCAGCTTTTAGCGTCGGATGTTTACCTTGACTCATTTCTCCATCCACTGGATCTGTCTGATCAACATGGGGTCGCATTTTCCCTTGCGTCCACTTCCTGGGAGCTTGGCTACAGTCCCACGGGCCTTATACTTTTTAATAAAACCGGCAGCTGTGGTCAGAGAAACATGAAGATGCTTGCAGATGGTCTTGTAACATGCATGCGCTGTCTGAGCTCCTCAGACGCCTCTTATCTTCAGATTCTCTGCTCTGTGCTCAGCGTGGAGTGCACAATGTTACCGAACTGCCCAGAGGTTGTTTGTTCCCTTCAAACAGGCTGAATGAGCAACACCTGAGACACTTATTAAGGTTAAACACTTGGTTTGAAACGTGAATGCAAAGATTAATAGTCTCCTTAATGGTAGCAGCAAGCACATCATTATAAAACAAATAAATTATAAGGCAACCGTCACCCCGGGTGTGAACATGAATGGGACTAAAAAAAAAAGAGGGAAAGAGGGAAATCTTTTTTTTTTACTTAGTTCAGGAGTCTACAAAATCTATAATAAAATCTACTTTCTTGTAATAACTTGATCAGATTTGTTGGAGATTGTGCGTCTGTGTATGTTTTATACACGTGCTTGTTGTACTTTCAGTGCATGGACTTGCAGAGCTGCAGAATCAAAGGTTTTGAGTAAATATTCACACACTGCAGAGAACAGGCTCCTCAGGGAGTTGACTTGTTTTTCATATTTACAATTTAAAAAAATTACTTTATTCTTGTTAAAAACTCACTGTCTGAGAAAACACAAGGATGATATGCACCTTAATGCAGAATATGTTAGAATCCACAAGGCAATCTGTGCACATGGCGGAAGGCACACGCCGACACGACCACGAGCGCTCGCAGCTGATTGGTCGAGCTGGGGCGGCTGATGTCCCCATCGCTATCTGTCACAGGAGGACAGAGCAGAGCCAGGTTCACAGGCTGAGGCCGGCACCCTGTCACCGCTGTGCAGCCTGACGCACGCACACACACACACACACACACGCACGGACACAGACACACACGGACACACACACACAGACACACACACTGATATGTGCAGAAATGTGTGAAAAGCTGGACTAAGGAGCAGAAATAACAAAACACAACAGGAAATGCATTCTTTTTTTGTTATTTTTGGCATTTTTCTTCCTTAGATAGAGAACTTTTACTAATTGGCTTTTTTATGTATGTGAATGTTTTTGTTCAGTGCCCTGAGACAACTTCTGTTGTGACTTGACACTAAATATATATATATATA
>JBBPBX010024538.1:0-10099 GCA_038048925.1 Garcialebias charrua
GTTCATTTCTTTGTGTGTATTTTAGTCGCCTTATGTAAAAGGACTGTACTTAGCGCCTTTCTATATTATCAAGATACTCAAAGTGCATTACAGTACAATCTGTGCCCTCATTCACCCATTCATACAGCACTCTACTAGATCTCTACAAAGAATAATCAGTGCTTTATCACATTCATACACCGATGGGACACACATCGGAGGCAACGAGGGGTTCAGTGTCTTGCCCAGGGACACTTCAGCATGTGACCGCTGGAGTAATCGAACCCCCGGCTCGTGCTTTAGAGGGTGACTGCTCTAACCACTCAGCCACAGCTGCCCCTTGTGTTCCATTTATCTGTTTATTCATTCTTTTAGTCTTTATGCCCTGATTCGTCCTTGTTTCTTAGTCTTTTTGTTTGCCGTTTGTCCTCTTTAAACATTTGACCTAACATTGAAAGTTCATTTATCATACAACTCACTTTTACCTTTTTCAGTAGTCGACATCCAGGCCACATTTTTGCAGAAAATGCAAGTTTACCTTTGGATTGCACATACCCAGCTGCATGCTGATTGCACTCAAGTGTTTTTACTTGAAATGGTTTAAATTATGGTTTTCCTATATTTTACCAATATTGTACTATGCTGGAGGTCTACCCTCTTATAGCCAGAACACTTTCTTAATATTGTAGCTTCCATATTTAGATGGGAAATTGTCAAAAGAGGCTAACGCTGCTGTAACCTTCCCTCCTTATGGAAACTAATTGGAAAGTCCTATCTAGGGATGTGCGATATGGCATAAAATGCATATCACAATATGTATTGTGAAGGGTGGCGATAACGATATATATCGCAATATGTTTTTGGTATAAAACTTGCAATAGGAATGAAAAAAAAGCATAGGGTGTCCTTTTGCCATAATTTGAAAACTGCTATACCACAAAATAATCTCTATTAAGAAAATTTCACTACTAGGTCCAGAGAGTTTTTAAATAATTAACAACTCAAGCATTAGGCTTCTTTCTTGTAGTGCAAAACAGTGCAAAATATATCTTGTGTAGTTTTAGCCATAAGTTTTAAACTAAAGAATATGTTGTTAACTCTTAACAGTTTCCAATATTGTCACTTAAGAAATGAACAGTAACAGAGCAGCATTTTACACTGAAAACACTTCACCCTCCAACCCTCTAGTGGGCGTCTCCTTCAGCTTTAAGGAGAGCTGACAAGGCAACCAGTTTCCTCTGTGGCTTTGACCAGAGGGTCTCGCAGTAAAATCACACAACACAGCGTTCTGTTCACAGATCAGAGGGCAGGTTTCTCTAAAGCTGACCAACGCTTACTTTAACTTTCGACAAAAAAAAAACTTTCAACAGAACACAGCGTTTTGCGCATGCATCCGAATATGGCAACACTACGGCAAGCCGGACGTAGTTAGCTTATAGCTTCGCTACTTAGCACTCGAAGAAAAGACTTCAACACCACTTATGCACAGTTTTAAACTAAAAAAAGTAAAGATTAAATCTGACAACTCTGATTTTGCATCTAGACAGCGGTTAGAAGACCGATCTCTATCGTAGGATAAATGTCTATCGTTTCTACCGTGTACCGTTTATATCGCGCATCCCTAGTCCTATCATTTATATTGCATTATTAGGGCTTTTTATTGTGCAAAAAGATTTACTGGTTGTATCGTGAACATCGGCACTTTCTCACGTCTGCCTCTAGTTAAATTTTTTTCCTCACATAATTCATGCTGTCTTCTATCTCCAGCAACACGGAGCGCCGAGATGAAGAAGAAAGCTCGGCAGCACCGGGTCTCAGTGCAGCAGAGGTCACCATCTCCCATCAAGCCCTCCCCCAACAAGCAGATCCTGACGTACGCCCAGGCGCAACGCATGGTGGAGTTCGAGCTGGACGGCCGCATCCATCGGCTCAGCATCTACGACAAGCTGGACGTCGTCTCGGATGACGACCCGTCGGTTCAGGAGATGATGGAGAGCAGAGGCAACAAGGAGAACGCAGAGAAGCCGCAGCAGCAGGTCCGGCAGAAGTCGGTCAGGTTAAAAAACAGCCGGGAGAAGAGAAACGCTGCGCTGGGCATCAGCGGTCATGGTCAGGGAGGCGGGCATCACGTCACCAGCCCTGCTGTCCCAAAGCCTCCAGAGCCTAAATTTCGCAATGTTGAATACAACCTGCCCGCAGTTCAAAAGCGCCCAGCTGCCTTTTTTAAATTCATCGAAATGACGGAGGAGGAGCTCGACGAGGAGACGGAGTACGACATGGACGAGGAAGACTACGCCTGGTTGGATTTAGTCAACGACAAACGCAGGGGCGAGGGGATGAGTCAGGTGTCTCACAACGTCTTCGAGTTCCTCATCGACCGCTTTGAAAAAGAGTTGTATCTGGAGAGTCTGGACCAAGCCGGTGAAAATCAGGCTCCCGTCGACGAGGACGCCGCCTGCTGCATCTGCACGGGCAAAGAGTTTCATGAAAGCAACACGATCCTGTTTTGTGACATGTGCAGCGTGGCCGTGCACCAAGAGTGTTACGGCGTGCCCTACGCTCCTGAGGGCCAGTGGCTTTGTAGACACTGCCTCCAGTCGCCGACCCGGCTGCCAGACTGCGTCCTTTGTCCCAACAAGGGAGGAGCCGTGAAAAAGACAGACGACGACCGGTGGGGCCACGTGGTGTGCGCCCTCTGGATTCCAGAGGTCGGCTTCTCCAACCCCGCCTTCATCGAACCCATCGACGGCGTCAGCCAGATTCCTTCAGCCCGCTGGAAGCTCACCTGCTACATCTGCAGGGAGAAAGGTATCGGGGCGTGCATCCAGTGCCACAAAGCCAACTGTTACACCGCGTTTCACGTCAGCTGCGCCCAAAAGGTCGGCCTCTTCATGAAGATGGAGCCGGTCAACGAGGTGACGGACACGGGAGAATCCACCCTCTCTGTGAAAAAGACAGCCTACTGCGGAGCTCACACGCCTAACGGGAGCGTGAGGAGACCTTTTCCCATCTACGACGACCACAAGCCAATAAACGGACTTTGTAAAAGAGTGGATAAAGGAAGAGGAGACGATACAGGACGGTCGAAAGGGAAACAGAAAAAGAAAAGTAAAATCAAAAAGCCTGAAGCGGAGGACGAGAGTGAAACTGCAGCTCCTGCTGCTGTTCCTACTATTCCTGCTCACAGGTAAAAACACCAGCTGCGTTATGGTCAGAAGGGTTGTTTGGTAGGGGTGGGGGATCTTTTGGCACCTCATTACTATTTGCAGGCTGCGATACATTCATAAAACAATTATCTTTATTTTCTGCAATCGTCAGGCTTTGAATGAACATCTGGAGGAAGCTGTTGATCGAAAACACTGAAACAGAAACTCATTTCCTAATTGAAATGACATTGACTTATTTCACTTAAACAATTGTGTAATAAAGAGCGCACAAAAATATGTAAAAAAAAAAAAAATTACCGTACTTTCCGCCGTACATGTCGCACCACCGTATAAGTCACATCTATTATGCGTCACCGCTGACAACCCGGAAACATGGGTTGGTGTTGTGCCAAAAATCGACTGGCTGCCAGTTGGCGTGCACAGGAGGACTTTAACAATAAATTAACAAGATTAACACTTAAAAACAATCTTTTGTTTGCTCAAAATTACAGTAAAGGTGTGTCTCAGTTTAACTTTTCTTTAATAAATGCACTTTAATGGTCAAATCAGCTGCATTTCACCTGGACAGCGCAAACCTTCCTTCCATCCGTCCATTATCTTTACCTGCTTTTTTTCTTTTTGGGCTGTGGGGGTCACTGGTGTCCATGTCCAGCTGTCACTGTATTCGATGCGGGGGACACCCTGGACAGGTCTCCAGTCCATCACAGGGACACATAAAGACAAACATTCTCTCACTCACACCTAGAAACAACTTAGTTACTAATCAGCCTAACGTGCATGTTTTTGGTCTGTGGGAGGAAACCGGAGAAAACCTGCCACACTAGATTCAAACCTAACATTAAAATTCAGTAGAAGCCAACATGGCTAACATTTATCACTGGAAGTTTAACAAACATTTTGAGCCACAGCGACATGTTCTTTCTGTGGCTGTTTTAAGGTTGATGCAGTCTCATAGCAGCTGTTGAAGTTAAAATGTTTTTATATACGTTGGTTTTTGATGCTTCTCCTTCATCCCCCTCTAGGTTGCAAACCATTCTGAATCAGGTGTCCCTTCAGAAAAAAAGAGCGTTTGTGGAGCTGGTCCTAAATTATTGGACGTTAAAAAGGCTATCGAGGAATGGCGTGCCTCTCATCAGACGCCTGCAGACAAGCCTGCAGGCACAGAAGAGCGCTCAGCCTGTACGTCTCATCTGTCACGTCGCCATCTTCGTGTGATTAACATGAGAGCATTAATATACACACAGTCTGATTGCACAAGCTTCATGCTTCCTGTTGGTTTTTCTGTGAGTTGTGTATGCACAATGCACATGATGACTTTCTGCCAAGTGCAGGTGTTTTTATGATGCTGTTCAGTCAAATCAACGACAACAAAAATAGTTTTTCACCTAAATGTTCTTCTCAGAGGCAGAAAGAGGAGGGATGCAGGACTTTAAAGGAGCAGCTGAAGGAGTGGCACCGCCTCCGACACGACCTGGAGAGAGCTCGACTTCTGCTGGAACTGATTCGCAAGAGAGAGAAGCTAAAGAGGGAAGAGGTAGGAGAAGTATATAGGCAGTCCCTGACTTACGAGCGCTCTTACCTACGAGGTTCCGGACTTACGAGCAGGCGAACAAGCAGTAAATTTGTAAAGAACATACAAAAAATACAGCACTTTCATGTGTTTTTAGATGAAAGTGTGTTAGCTAACCGTTTGGAAACAAGTTTCTGAGCATGTTTATGAACTAGTATGAACATTTGTGATGAAAAACGAGTGTTCGTAGTAGCGCTAGCATAAATTTTCCGACTTACGACCGAAAATCCGGACTTACGAGAACACGTGTTTCGTGTTCCGACGTACGAATTTTCATCTTACAAGCGACTCGTAGGAACAGAACTCGCTCGTAAGTCGGGGACTACCTGTAATTATAATTATACTATATATATAATAAAGTATAATTTATTGTACTGTATTGATATCTGGAGTAAAGCATGTAAAACATTCACAGAACCTGTTTTTTTTTTTTTTTGTTACAGAAAAGAGCAATAAGAATAATTACCAGAACAAATTATTGTCGCCCATCAAGCACATTATTTCACCAATTGAAATTGTTAAAAGTTCAATGACTTGGTGGATTATAATATTTTATCACTTATTTATAGAGCTCATAAAAAGGAATTACCATTTAATATCCAAATACTTTTTGTTAAACGTCAAAGCTGTTATAATCTAAAGGGAACAGTCAGATATTTTTGTTAAACCTAAATACAGAACCAGTTCGAGGGGTCGGTCAACCTCAATTCAGGGAATTGGTTTGTGGAATAATTTGGATACTGTATTTAAAAACGCTAAATCATTATTGACATTTAAGAATTTGATCAAAACCAATTTATTACAAAAATATATATGAATTAGTTTTTCACGGTTGTTTTGTAATTCGATAATTATATGAGTTATTTTTTATTCTGTAACCAGTTGATGATTTTTGTTTTGTTTGTATTGACTGTTTGATAATGGGGGCAGATATAATAAGATTTACTCTTCTTTCTGTCACCCTTCATTTTATTTCTTCATATTGTATAGTCACATTTGTGATTGTTTTTCTTTTGTTGTATTTTAAAATGAATACATTTAATTAAAAAAAATAAAAAGTGGCTGAGCATCCATGACCGTTTAACAACCAGCACGAGAGACTCTGATTATTTCTTCCTTTTCTTGTCTGCAGATCAAACTGCAGGAGACCGTTCTGGAGATGCAGTTGACACCGTTCAGCATTTTGCTACGAGTTCTCCTGGACCAGCTGCAAACCAAAGACCAGGCCAGGATCTTCACCCAGCCGGTCGATGTCAATGAGGTGATTACAGCAGACGCCATTAGGGATGCACCGATAAATCGGCCGGCCGATCGATCGGCTCCGATTTCCTTAATTTGGGGAGATCGGTGATCGGCCGATCTTTAAATGAGAAGCCGATTTTATCTACCGATTTTATCTGCCTCAGCAAAGGTTGGAAAATCCTGAAAATTTAGGGTGCATTTTGACCTTTTAACACCTGAAAATCGGTATCGGCCAAAATCTGAATCGGCAGGTCAGACTTTCTAAAAATCGGTAATCGGTGATCGGCCAGAAAATTGAAATCGGTGCACCCCTAGACGCCATGTTTTATTTATTTATTTGTTTTTACTCTCTTGATGCTGTGAGTTCATCCAACTTGTAGAAAACTGCAAAACTTTAGCCAAGTTGTGGATTCTTTGCTGTTGGAGTCATCGTGTTCATTTCATTTGTTAATGAGACACGTTGGAGTGTTTGATCACATCTTTTGCATTGTCACTCCCTTCAGAATGTTAAACTAATAAATTAATTACTAATTGATACATTAATTAGTAAAATATTTCAGGCCTTTATTTCTTGTCATTTTGATGATTGTGGTGAACGGATCATGAAAAACCAAAACTCGGTGTCTTAGAGAATTAGAATATCGTGATAAAGTTCCATACTGGAAACTCGTGCACAGACGAATCCCAGCGTCAAATGACTGGACTGTCTCTCAGTGGTCCACTGTCCTCCTTTCAGATGAAGGAAGTTCTGCACATCATTTAAAAGTAAAGGTCCCAGAGCCTGGAGGGAGAGTGGAGAGGTCCAGAGTCGGTGCTTGAAGTTTCCACAGTCTGTGATGGTTTGAGTCCTTGTCCTCTGCTGGTGCTGGTCCACTGTGTTTTCTGATGTCCACAGTCCACGCAGCATCCAGCAGGACATTTTGGAGACTTCATGCTTCCTGCAGCTGACGAGCGTTATGGAGATGCTGGTTTCTTTTCCAGCAGGACTCGGCTCCTGCCCTCAATGACTGTTCTCATTTTCTGAGACGCTGAGTTTTTTTATTTATTACCATAATCATCAAAATGACCAAAAATAAAGGCTTAAAGTGTCTGTGACATCATCTTCCTTCTTTTCATGAAATGATAGAAGATATATATCTTGTATCATTCAACTATGTTCGTTTTTGCAAACAAAATGATAAATTAATGAAAATTCCTTTCAAACTGAGATTAAAATTAAAATCAGTGTTTCTTCTTGGAATATCCGACTACACGCGAATGCACCATCTGTGACGTAGGAGGATGAACGTCTTTAGAACGCCCCTATTAAATATTCATGGCGGACAATAAATAAAACGACGAAATTAGCAATCTAAGTTAAGATTTGAGCAATTTGTCTTCAGTTTGGGAAGCAGGAAGTTAGATGAGCAGAAACAGCAGGTTCTAATTTAGGTCTGCACCCGTATATTTTTTTTGTCTTACCTGTTCAGGAAGCGAGTGCGCTCCGAGAGCGGGGGCAGCTTTATTTATTCCATACTTGACGAAGTATTTCATCTTTTGGGAAAGTGAAAAGGCTCACTTGTTCACTGATGATATTAGAACACCCAAATGCGACACAACGTAACGGCATTATACAAAAAAAAGGCGATCTGGCAGAGAATTGATGCGTTATCATGGCACGCAGACTCGAGGTTCATCCTCCTACGTCACAGATGGTGCATTCACGTGTAGTCGGATATTCCAAGAAGAAACAGATTTTAATTTTAATCTCAGTTTGAAAGGAATTTTCATTTATCATTTTGTTTGCAAAAACGAACATAGTTGAATGATACAAAATATATATCTTCTATCATTTCATGAAAAGAAGGAAGATGATGTCACAGACACTTTAAGCTCTTTTACTTGGAACATCCTGATTCAAAAGATGCGCCCAACGTGGGGCTCGAACCCACGACCCTGAGATTAAGAGTCTCATGCTCTACCGACTGAGCTAGCCGGGCTTGAAGGGAGGGCCGCCCTTTGCTGTTTTCAGCTCCACCAGCTGCCGGTGACCTCTTTCACTCTGTGTGGGGGTGTAGAGGTCAGAGAAGGCGAGCCTGTGATCGGTAGGTTGCTGGTTCAACTCCCCAAACAGACATCAAAATGTGGGTGGGAAAGTTGAAGCACCCACACCTGCCTCCACCCTCTCTTGCCCCACTCTGTGCCCTTGAGCAAGGTTCTCAACCCCCACCATCTGCTCCCCTGGGCGCCCTAGATGGCAGCTCTCTGCTCCACACAGAGGGCTGTGGTAGCTCGGTGGTTTGTGGTTGTGTCCTGCGTCAAAACAAAAGTTGAGTGTTCCTGCGGCCCCTGAAGAAGGGAGCAGCCGAAAGAAGAAGAAAGGTTGAAATATTTCACTCTGATGAATCTGTTGTAAATGTTTCACTTTCTGAAGGGACTGACAACAAATATTCAACTTTTTCACAATATTTAAATTTCTAGATGTGTTTTACCTTGTGACTGTCTGAAGCAGTGAAATGATGTCAACGCTGAGTATTTCTGTGAAAGTTATTTATTTATTCATTTTACAATAATGAAATGCAACAATTAACATATATGTAATTGGAAAAGAAAAAATATAATTATTAGTTGTCAACACCTTTTTTAGAACAAGTGTCAAAGTATCTGACAACAGATTTAAACTCATCAGCTACACCAAACGAACAAAAAGCAGCTTTTAAAGGAGAACAATGAGCACGTGGCGGAGCTGAGCCCTCAGCTGCTTGTTTCTGTCAGACGCCGATGTTACGGCTCGGGTTGTAAATCACAGCCACCGACCTCGTGCACGCGGAGTTGTGCAACGTGGTTCTCCATTAGCAGGAGGGCGTCACCTGAGAAGGAGGTCACCAGCAGCTGGTGGAGCTGAAAAGGGCAAAGGGCGGCCCTCCCTTCAAGCCCGGCTAGCTCAGTCGGTAGAGCATGAGACTCTTAATCTCAGGGTCGTGGGTTCGAGCCCCACGTTGGGCGCATCTTTTGAATCAGGACTTTTATACACTATTTTTTTATTTAGAAAGACAGATTTCCTTCGCAGTCATTAATTACAGTTTTACCCATTTAAGGTTGTACATGAGGGCAGAAGTGGAAAGTCCAAATGATTTCATCCATGCTGCCTTTCTGGTATTTTCTTTTTCGGATTATTAAAGGTGAAGTCTGCAGTTTCTGTAGAACATCAGCACTTAGAAAAAATTTCAACAAGCAAAGCATTCTGATCCCTCCCCCTCAGAGCCATATATGGCTCTGCCCCCTTGTGGTCTGTTGAAATTCAAATTCAAGCTCTGTTTTTATTGGCTGATTCAAATTCAAGCTCGGTTTTTATTGGCTGGTTACAAACTTTGTTTTTATTGGCTGGAAAATGGCGGGTCACTTTTTCTTTTTAGAAATGCTTATTTACCACCTGGAGAAGCAAGGGGACAATATATATATATTTTTTTTTCAGAGATTACCTCTCTAACATCAATCTAGTGACAGAGTGAAGAAATATGTTAAAAATATATTGTTAGAAAAGTTACATATAGGAGCTTTAATTTTAGTTCTGAACAGTAACAAGAATTAACATATTTGAACAAAAATGGGGATTGCACCACTTTGAACAATTAAAAAGCACAAAAACATCGAGGGGCAGGGCACATAGTTCACAAATACAATCAAATGAAGTCAGATCTAACTGGTTTTACATACTCAGTCCATTTGGTCCAGATCTTATAAAAATTTTATTTTTCAACTTGTAAGGAGAAAACAATCTTTTCCATAGCATAAATCTGGTAAACTACTTCAATCCATTCATCAATGGTGGGTGGGTCCAGTTTTAGCCATTTCCTTGTAATGGCTTTCTTACTGGCTGCCAGTAACATAGCCAGCAGTTTTTTGTCTTTATTGGTCCATGTCTCCAACCGTAGAATGTCCAAACATTCCATTTGAATGGAATGTTTACATTGAATACATTTTCAATATGTTTGTGGAACTCTTCCCAATATGTTCTTTTATTACACAATTTGTATATTCATTGTTTGACCTCATTAGAATGGAGTTTATAAAAGAGGAGTGCGTTTAACATCTGGTGTCCCCTGCAGGTGCCGGACTACCTGGACCACATCAAGCACCCGATGGACTTCTCCACCATGCG
>JBBPBX010024538.1:10964-39596 GCA_038048925.1 Garcialebias charrua
TAGCTACCGGTACTACAGTATTTAGGTGTTTTGGGGAAATTTCTGTTTTTTTCAGCTAATTTCCACTTTTTGTGCTAACTTCTGCTTCTTTCAGCCTAATTGGGCATACCGGTAGCTGCTCTCTCTACCTCTGTCTGCCAAATTTAAGCTTCTTTCTGAATTTGTGCTACTTTTCACCTTTTTATTGCTAATTTTAGCTTCTTTTTTAGAGATAAATTCCCTATTTTGTGCTAATTTCTGCTTATTTAAACCTTATTCAGCAAATATATTCTGTCTGCTTTCTTCTGCTAACTTTGGCTTGTTCTTCCATTTCAGCTACATTTACCACACCACTTTATTTACAAAGCACTTAAAACAGCAACAAGGCCAAACAAAGTGCTGCACATCAGAAACAAACAAAGCACACAGATGGATCTATGTATTTTATTCTATGTATTCTACATTTCAGCAGGTTTTTTTTTAGCTAACTTCAGCTGTTTTTCAGCAAGTTCTTCTGCAATAAGCATCACACAGTGTTTTTGCAGGAAGTTATGACTGTATTTTTGACAGTTCTGTCGTGTCTCGCTGACTTCCTGTTTCATTTCTCCCCTCAGTGGACCGTTTACTCAAACCGGCCAATCGGGAGCATCTTCCTCTGGACGAGCAGCTGCAGCAGCTGCTGGAGAGGTTCGACCTGACCTGTGCCATGAAGTCCAGCCCGTCCCGCAGCAAACGCATCAAGCTGCTCAAAAAGACGATCAACGACGTGCGGAACGAATTGAGCCTTAAGAAACCGCTGCCCTCGACCTGTCACTGTGCTACCTCGACGTCGTCTTCATCGGATCTCTCTGTGCCAGAGCTGGAAAAACCCAAAGAGGAGAGCCTCAAGCCCAAGAGGCATTTCCCAGATGATGAAGGTATGTGTGGCTGCAGGATGATTTAAATGTTTGCAGTAAAAAGAATAGTTTTAGAATCTTTAATAGCGTTGTTGGCTCAAAAACTAATTTATTGGCAGCACGGTGGCCTAGTGGTTAGCATTGTTGCCTCACAGTACGAAGGTCTTGGGTTCAATCCCTGGGTTGGACCTGGGGTCTTTCTGTGTGGGTTTTCTTCGGGTGCTCCGGTTTCCTCCCACAGTCCAAAAACATGCATGTTAGGTCGCTTTCAGCCCCAGACCTCCCTGGTCTGGTAACTTTGTGGGATTTGTCTTGTTAAATAAAGCTTAATAATATAATAATAATAAAAATAATAATAAAAAGAGGGGGCATTGTTTCTTAAAAGTGTCTGACAGCATTATTGATCAGTTTCCTGTAGTTGTATGTCTGCAAAGAAACAAACATTTGTCTCAATGTCTTGCTTTGAAAGCAGGTAGCCCTCTAGTTACGTCAGGGATAGGGACCTACGTGTGTGACTTAGGTCGATGTTGTCGTACCTCGCGGACCAAAAACACCTGCCTGTCGTAGGTCCGCGTTTCTGACATAGGTCGCGGCTATACCGCTAACGGAGCGCCGCACACATATTTAATGGCATGAGACTTAACAAGCAGACATACTAGGCCATGAACATGCACAGAACTGTACAGTAAATGAATACAGTACTGTACAAATAATAAAAAAATATAATGTCTTACTTTGAGCTGGTCAAAGCCTGCCTTCGTCTTATAGCATCAGCTCGGGTGAGAGCTCCCACAGCTTCCTTACGCTCCACACGCACACACGTGGTCAAAACTGTTTAAAAGAATGACTGTTAGCTTCTTAACTTCATACATTTGGAGCCAGAAAAAAAAAAAACTTACTGAAAGCCGTTTCTCCGCGATGTTCCTCCCTCCAAAACAGCTGCTCGGCGTTAGCTACGGTTAGGCCGCGCCAGTAGCAGCACTGGTTAGCATGTCAGTTCATTCAAAAAGGCTGTCGGCTTTGTATCTCCGCGTTAGCTCGGTGTCCCCCGACTGCCAGGCGGACATTTGCGGCGAGCTCGCGGCCGCAGATGGCTCCTCCGCGGCATGTCGGCTCGGTGTCTTCGCCTGTGTTAGCTGCTCTGTTAGCTGCTGTCGTTAGCATGTCGGGCGGCGTTGTGGCCGCCGATCGCGGGGCGATCCGCGGCTGCTCCTCCGGGCCTGAGACGTCCACAGAGTTGGCCGAGTGTTTCCAGCAAATTTATCCGTATGAGGCAACCCTGAACGGACACACGGTCCTCTAAAGCCAGCTGACAGGAGCCTCTGGAGCTACTGTAGTAAAATGGCGACCGGAAACGACCGGAAGTTGCGTAAATACGATCAAATTGTAATTAAAAACGAAATATTAATAATTATACTTTATTTATAAAGCCATTTAAAACAACCACAGCTGCAACAAAGTGCTATACACATGAAATTAATAACATTTAAACACAAAAAAAAAAAAAAATAATAATATTTTTTTTTTTTTATCATATTTTTATTAAATATGATAAAATCGTAAGTCTGAGTTGCCGTAGGTCGCAGGTGACGTAGGTCTAGGGTTTGCTGTAATTATTATTAAACTTAATTATTGCAGCTCCTTCAATTATTGCAAGAAAGCCACAGTGGAATTAATAGTTTGCATTTATAATGTTACAGCAACAGCATGTTAGAGTTTTGCTAATGTGGCTTAAAGTGATAAAGATTTCACTGAAATTGTTATGAGCAATCATTATCTTACCTGTTGTAGATGGCTCCTTGAAGGACCTCAGTTTGGAGTAAATGAGTTTAATTTTGAACCAAATTGACAAGGTAACGTCCGAGCGAAGCCAAAAACAAAAGCGATCTTAAAACAACTCTAACCTCATCACCTAACTACTTTATAAACGTTTACATCTTTGATTATTTCATTTTACAAAGTTAGTCTTGTAAAATATTAAGATTTTACCAAGTACTGTAGTGCCCAGGTTGCACCGGCAGTTCTTTAGTTAGCTGCTACTCTGTGCTTGCAAATAATCAAAATACGCTAATAAAGACTTTAAAATGGACAGCTATATAAAGGGTTAATGAAATAGTGGCTGTGTTGTATTCTAAGACTGGTTTAAGTTTTGTTCTGCCGAGCCATTAACTGGTCAGTTTGGTCAGAACTAAACAGTTTTATTTTGAAATTAGTCATTCAAAGCACTATCTACAACAGGTAAAATATTGTTTAAGATTATCTTTTCATTTATCCTCACTTTAAGATCTGAAGTGTGGCTTTAATATATTTGCAGTGTATTGAAGTTGTGGCTTGTTTTGTCTAAATGAAGGAAGTTGAGGCTGAACCTCGCAGATAAACTGCAACGATCACTGTTCAGACTACAAACAAATACAAACAAACATATTTAATCTGAATTTAGGTCATTTTTGTTTCAGTTTGGTTTATTTATGTTGAGCTAGTTCACGACAAAATTTGTCTTAAAGAGCTGTAAGAACTCTCCTCTCAACTCTGATTCCTCTATAGGAACACCGATTATCTCCAGTTTTACAGACAAGTCTTCAGCATTACTAAACGGTAGGGGTGTAACGGTACGTTAAAATCACATTTCGGTTCAGTTTCAAGGAGGGCTCGGTTCGGTTTATTTTCGGTACAAAAATAAAAATAAAGACAAAATAAAGACTTACAAAATGTTTATTTTGAAAATATGCCAAAAATACGTTTGTATAAAAATAAACAAAAGTGACCCATTGATATTTTAAATAAACAGCATTATTTACAATAAATAAACTAACAATAACAAAAATCTTAATAAATACAATAACAGCCAGAATCAGAACGATAAGCAGCAACAGATTGTTTACAATCTAACTAATCAAGTTTTAAGTTTTTGTCCAAAAAGACCAACTTGTCCACATTTTCAGTCAAAAACACAGATCTAGTTCAGTGAAGATCTCCAGCCATCTCAATAACAACAGTAGCAGCAGTGTCTGTATTTGTCCTCATTACTCACAACCTCTTCTTGGACCTGCTCCCACCTGTCCCTGGAAAAGTTCAGAGTTCAGTCATCACACACTTCTTAGCTGAAGGTGATGTCTGGTGGATGTCCCTGAAGAGGAAGAAGTCAGCTGCTGTATCTCTGTCCCAGACTGGAAATAAAACACAGAGGTAAAATAAGTTAATAAGATTATAACTTTAAATTTAAAAAAGATTAATTAGATATTATATAATAATAATAATAATAATAATAATAATAATAATAATAATAAAAGAACAATACCTCTTCTTGAACGGTTGTTATGAGCTGGGTGAATCTCTCGGTCATCATCATCAGGGCAGGGCTTTAATCAGCTCCAGGGCTTGTTGACAATATCAGTTTTAACTTTTTCATAAAGTGATGAACTGTTTGGCTGAAGTGTTGACATGATGGATGTCTCGTAGCGACGCTCAAGAACTTTAAAGCTGACGTGTAAAAAACTAACAAAAAAAAGTTAAAGCTGGCGAATCAAAAACATTCCGACGTAGATTCAGAGATTTAAAAACTCATACAGTTTGTGTTATTGCTCTGGACCGCTCTGAATTACCTGATGAAGTTGTTTAAATGCTGCTGCTGTTAGCAGTGTTTGCTACAAGTTGCTTATCTTCGTTCACGTAGTTTCAAGCGCGTTCACGTTAGACGGGTTGCTGCTGCAGATCCAGTCTTGTGAAACAACGTCCACACAGCTTTGGATGTGCGCTCGTCTTTTAACAAGAAAGCCATAGCGTTCCCAAACACCAAGATGCATGCTAGGCGGCTAATGCTACGCGTGCTGCGCTTGCTGCAATTGCGCCGCTCTGAAACGCGCCCAGGAAATTTAGTTCCGCGGCACACATTCTCCCGTTAATAAGTGAAAAAATAACGGAAACGGTACGCAGGTGGACCGAACCGAACGTGCCGTACCGAAACGGTTCGGTACACCCACGTGTACCGTTTCATGCCTACTTAACTGTGGTTGTCGGGTGGTCATAATGTTCTGGGTGATTGGTTTTGACTTGAATAAAGTTGGTTAGCATCTGCTCTGACTTGTTGTTTGTTTTTACGACGTCTGTCTGCGCAGGAGACAAGTCTCTTCCTCCGAAACTGGAGCCGTCAGACGCTCTACCCCCCCTCGTCCGCTCGGACTCGGACTCGGAGCCCCCCACCCTCAAACCCATCGACGCTGCCTCGGACTGCGAGACTCTCAGCAAAAGGTTGAAGCTGGACGAGGACGTCCCCAAGTTGGTGGTCTCCTCCGCTCCGCGTCTCAACGGCCACGTCCTGCAGAGCGCCGTGTTGGACGGAGACGTGAGCGTGGTGGCCACGTCCGCCCTCGCCGAGCCCGCCGCCGCCGCCAACCACCGGACCTCCGTCCTCTTCTGCAAATCGAATAGCGCCGAGCCGCACAGGCCCCCCGGGAGAGGAGACGACGAGGAGTCAGACGGGGCTGATGGGAAACCAGAGGGGGAGGAAGGAGAGGAGGGGGGGGATGAAGACGGCGCTCGGCCGGGCTCCAAATCCATCCTGTCCGTGGTCATCCCCCGACTCGAGACGCTGCTGCACACCAAGAAGAGGAGGCGCAGTGACGGCAGAGATGAGGAGGACGGAGGAGAGGCGGAGCCTGGAGAGGAGGGCGAGTCTCCTGTGAAGCGACTCGACACCGGTGCGTTCCTCTCACGGACACGTGTCTTCGTTTGGATCGTAGCCGCACGGCAGCTGTGTCTGACAGCAGCCGCTCTGCTTTGGATCCAACTTCTAGATCACAGTGAGGCGTTTAAAACTGGTTCTGGCATTTCTCAGGCCTGTCGAGAGGTTTCCTGGACCTGGGGGAGGAGAAGGAACTGGAGCGAACCGGCAGAAGCAGTCGACCTGTGGAACCACGTAGACGCTGCGCCTCCGAGTCCTCCATATCGTCATGTAGCAGTTTACCAGGAAGCACCAGGTGATTTAATTACGTTCTGTTAATCACCCGCTTATTAAAATCAGCTGTGTCTTAGCAGGAAACAACTAAAACATGCAGGATGGTGTTCCTCAAGGAGCAGAGTTGGGAACCCTTGTAGTCCTGTTATGCCGTTCTAAGGATTCTTGACTTTTTAGGATAAAGTTGTTCTCTTGTGTTTGATGTACTTTCAGTACAATTCTCAGTCTTCCAAAATGTGGCAAGGGGAAGCCTGCTTTAGTCCGGAGGAACACTGTGGATGACAAGAGCGAGCTCATCGCCTGCATCGAATCTGGAAACTTTGCAAAAGCCGCACGAATCGCTGCAGGTAACAAATAAAGCGCATGTTTAGATGGATGGATCTTTATAATAAAATTAAAATGTCAGTTGTGTGAAGATGCATTTTTCTGCACAGCAGCCTGAATACCGTATTTTCTGGTGTATAGGTTGCACCTTTTTATGGTTTTTTCAAGGCCTGCGACCTATACTCAGTTGCGACCTATATATGGCTTATCACTTTCGGTGAAACAAATTTTTAAATCCAACTCATTTCACAATTACGTTCATTTATTAAGGAAAAGTTCAGCTCAGACACATATTTGCTATAATTTTTATCAAACAAATAATTGTTTTTAAGTGTTAATCTTCTTAAAAGCCTTGCTGTGCACTCCTGTGGCAGACATTTGCAGCAGAGCTAAACGTAGGTGCGACCTATACACCAGAAAATACTGTAAGCTCCATTCTCTGTGATGTTTTACAATTTTTAAAATATTTTTGTCTGTTTTTGTTAATGATGTCTGCAGGTTGTGTCCATTTTTAACTATTTCAAAATATGACCCCAATTCTGAACATTCCCGCTGATACAACGTGCAGGCATCTGTTGTTTTTATTTTTATTTTTTTTATGCGTAGAACAAGTTGTTGGAAGTTAACAGCAAACATCTGTCGTCATACGTCTTTAGCCTAAAGCTTCTGTGTAACTTGGCTTTTGAAATCTGTGTCCGTGTGTACGAACGCACACGTAACCTTTTTGGTGTTCCCGCTTCTGTAGAGGTTGGCAACAGCAACATTTGGATGCCTGCTAGCGCTGCTACAGTTGTGTTGGAACCCCTAAAGCTAGTCTGGGCCAAATGTAGTGGATACCCTTCCTACCCTGCCCTGGTGAGTGTGCAGCACAGACGATACGCTTGGTGACCTTGACTTTGACCTTTTTTTAAATTAGGGTGCACTAAAACCTGATGATAAATCTTAGATTGGAGCAATAATTTACAACTGGTTGCAGTGTTCAGTTTCTCCACCAGATGGCGCCATCCCACTTTAAACGCAACAGTGCAGTGTGTTTAAATAGTTCAGACTGTTGTGAATTGAATACATGATTGCACGCATGCGTATGTAACCCCCCGATCTCTTTCCTGCTCCGGGTAGATCATAGACCCCCACATGCCGCGCGCTGGCTGCCAGCACAACGGGGTGTCCATCCCCACTCCCCCCATGGACGTGCTCCGCATTGGAGAGCAGATGCAGTACAAGACGGGAGAGCAGCTCTTCCTCGTCCTCTTCTTCGACAACAAGCGCAGCTGGTGAGTGATTTAAGCCGACGCGAGCTTCTACGAGGGTAAACCTGTCGACGTCTCCGTCAGCGGATCATTCTTCTCCCGTGCCTGCGCGGCTCCGCTTGTCAGGAGGAAAAACAAATGGCTCTCGCCTCGAGAGGCTCCTGGTATTTTCACCCGAGTCCACATTAAATTATTGTCGAAGGACGCCAGACAAGTGTGTTATTTATCAGTCGAAGAATCGGGATGAATAAACGTCTTCAGCGCGTTGTGAAGAAACTTTGTTTTACAAAATAATTTCAGCTTTTGTTGGTGTAACAGCATCTTCCACTGAGTTTGGTGTTGATTAAAGTGCTTTTCCAATAACAAACCTTCACTATGAAAATAAATAAAACGGGGAGTGGTGGATCAGAGGTTAGAGAAGGTGAGCCTCTGATCGAAAGGTCGCTGGTTCGATCCCCCGGACCGAAAACGTCAAAATATGGGTGGAAAATGTGAATCACCCACACCTGCCTCCACCCTCATTCACCCCACTCTGTGCCGTTGAGCAATGCCCTTAACCCCCACCATCTGCTCCCCCGGATGCACTAGATCAGGGGTGTCAAACTCACTTGGGGCCAAAATTAAAAAAAATTAAAAACTTAAAGGTCCACTGTTGTCCAGAGTGTGAGGCAGAGCTCTGGGCTTGTCACAGTGCGCGCGTGTGAGCAGCTCTACATGAAGGTCAGTCTGATACAGCATCAGACCTAAATTAGATCCTGTTGTTTCTTGTTCCATCACCCAAACTATTTTCTGCTTCCTAACATGAAGACAAATAGCTCAAATCTTCACATAGATTGATAAATTCATCTGGTTTTGAATTGTCCGCTATTAAAGAGACCAGAGCTCTGCCTCTCACTACGTCACAGATGGTGCGTTCGTGTGTAATCGGAGTTCCCATGATTAAACACGGCTTGAAGTTCAAAATCACTTTTAAAGCTAAATAAAAGTGATTTATCATTTTGTTTGCAAAAACAAACATATTTAAATGATAAAATATATATATTTTGAGCAATTTGATGAATAGTAGAAAAATCATGTCAGTGGACCTTTAAGGACCAATTTCAGAAATGACATGAACTCAAGTCAGATCCCCAACATCTTTTCTTGGTCACAGGTTCCTCAACAGGAATTAGTTTGGTCTCATTTGATGTTCTCTGTTGTGCTTTCGACGTCATAATCAAAGATTACTGAAAAAATTCAAGAGATAGAAGTATTTGACGTTCCACATAACATCTTGAGGGCCAGATAAGATGTCAACGAGGGCCACATTTGACCCTCGGGCCTTGAGTTTGACACCCATGCTCTAGATGGTAGACCCCTGCTCCACACAATCAGCAAGTCTTCATGCAAGTTAGTTCACTGTGGCGGCCCCTGAAGAAGGGAGCAGCCGAAAGACGAAAAACAAAACAATTACAATAATAAAATAAGGGTAGCAGTACAGTGCTGTAGTCCCTCGCTACTTCACAATTCGTTTATCACAGATTTGCTCTACCACAGTTTTTCAAAATAAGAGTGGACACGACGCACAATTGGCTGATTGATGGATGAGCCGCACGATCGGCATGACATTTTTTATTATTTAAAATTATTTAGCACCTGCTGCACATTTGTGCAGCCCAAACTACTGCAGGATTTTTATTTATTTATAAAATTTGTTCATTTTTAAAATACAGTACAAAACAATCCCATAAACGATAACATACAAAATGTAAAAAAATGAAAGGTAGCAGAAAGAAGAAAAATTCTTATTTTATCTGGCCCCTTTTTTCAAACAATTAGTACAAACAAAATTAATCTTCAAGTAACAGAACAAAATGAATAACTCTGATTTTTTAACTCTAATACAAAACACATTAAACTACTTTATATATTCTTTTAACAATTCAGTTTTGATCTTTTTCTTAAATGTACACATTGACTTGGCTTTTTTAACTCAACTTCCTGCTGCATTTTGGGGATGAAGTGTTCTGCCCAGAGACACCATGAGGTATGCAGTAACCGGGAATAGAACCTGAGACTTTCAGGTCCTGAGCCGGCTGCCCTGCCTCTACACCATGTCGGCCCCCAAACAAGTTACTTTATAAAACAACACTATCCTGTACCTAGAAAGTACCAAGCATGTACACTGTTGGGAACCAGGCACGTTCCCAGTTATGTACCAGGCTTGTACTCCCAGTTGGCACCAGATGTGTACTCTGTTAGGTACCAGATGTGTACCCCTTAAGGCTCTAAGAGTGTACACTGTTCAGTACTAGGAATGATCTTGTGAATACCTGGTAAGTACAGGTAGTCCCCGACTTACGACGGAGTTCCGTTCCTACGTGGCGTTGTAACTCGAATTTCGACGTAACTCGAAAAATACGTCCAAACTGCACCTTATACAGTACAATACTGTATTTTACCAAACACTAAGCCTATCCTAACACAGTACCCTACATAATTATCAAAAAACACATACATTTCAGAGCCATAGTGAAGGGGGAAAAAAAGAGTTAATTTCCTACTGGTATGCTGTGGTGAAGCAGTTCCTCCCTCCCTCCTCCGGATTCTGCATTCGTTTACATTGTAAAATCGTCGTCCATAAAACAGCTATGGTACTTTTCCACAGCTGCTGCCTGTTTCTGCCTGTCCAGCTTGCTTCAACAAGTTTTGTTTTGTTTTTTGAATGTCCAGAGGACCAGACTTAGCTCTTTTAGAGAGTACAGGCAGCTGTAGCCTCCACAGCTAGCAAAACCGGAAATTGCGTAAATCGGCTTCAAAATAAAAAAATTCAAAATAATAATTTTTTTTTTAAATGGAGATGCGTGTCGTAACCGTGAAACGTCGTAAGTCGAGGACTACTTGTACTAGATATGTACTGGACTGTATTACAGGGAACCCTCGACTTACGTCACCCCCGACCTACGGCAACTCAGACTTACGAACGCACTGTAAAAAAATATATTTTTTTTTTAAATAAATGAATACATGTACAGTACTGTACAGTCACCAAGCACTTAGCCTATCCTAACACAGTTTTTAAAGATGAAGGAGTGAGTTGAATTGTCTCCCTTTCACATAAAGTGAAAGTAGCTCCCTTTATGTGAATGGAGCCTGCTGGGGAGGAGGGAGACAATTCAACTCACTCCTTAACTGTGTTAGGATAGGCTAAGTGCTTGGTGACTGTACAGTACTGTACATTTATCTATTTATACATTAAAAATTTTAAAAATAAATATATATATTTTTTAATAAATGAATACATGTACAGTACTGTACAGTCACCAAGCACTTAGCCTATCCTAACACAGTTTTTAAAGATGGAGTGAGTTGAATTGTCTCGCCAGCAGGCTCAATTCACATAGGGAGCTACTTTCACTTTATGTGAAAGGGAGACAATTCAACTCACTCCTTCGTCTTTAAAATCTGTGTTAGGATAGGCTAAGTGCTTGGTGACTGTAAGGTACTGTACATGTATTCATTTACCGGTATAAAAAATAAATAAAAAAATTAAAATAGGATCTCACTTACGTTTTTTTCGACATACGAACGGTCCTTAGGTCCGGAACTCGTTCGTAAGTCGAGGGTTCCCTTTTTCCAAAAAATAGTGGTATAAAAAACCCCATTAAAATCAAGTCTCAAAACTTCAAATGATTGTTTCTGTGACTCATAGAAGCTAAGTGTTTATTTCAGATCTTGTGTGCTGCATTCGTAGATTTGCAGCAAATGAATTAAAAGGTTCCGCTCACGGAGGGTGACAGGCTCTTTGTTTCTTTTTTTAAAAAGTGTGACATTGTCCTGGACTGAATATCTGAACAAGACATCCAAACCTTGGTTCTGTTTTACCCCCACCCCCAGGCAGTGGCTTCCTAGATCCAAAATGGTTCCGCTCGGGATGGACAAGACCATCGACAAGATCAAAATGATGGAAGGACGCTCGTCCAGCATCCGCAAGGCCGTCCAGATCGCCTTCAGCCGCGCCATGAACCACCTGAGCATCGTGCAGGACGAGCCGGTCAGCGACCTCAGTGACGTGGACTGACCATGGCTCAGACCTGCAGGAGACTGAAATGTTCACCGGGCATCTGCTGTAGCAGGTGCTCTCAGCAACGAATGTGTCTGTTTCACTCTCCACCTCCTCCAGGCTGGAAGCTGTGCAAAACAAGAGGCCTATTTTTTATTTGCTCACTCCACAAACATTTCAAATGAAGAGCAACCGCGTCAGGACGAGAAGCTGTAAATGACAAATGTGTTGTTTTCAATTATCGCATATCCATATGTAAAGTGGGCTCTTGTTGTACACAAATCACCTTTTTTTATATTAGAACTGTAAATGTGTACAGCTGCCTGACACTAACTTATATTGTGACATACAGGGCCACTGTACAGTTTTTTTTTTAATATTTATCTTTTTGCCACTACAGCACGACGGCTGTATGATCAAAAAATGAAAAAGAATAATTTGGGGAGAATAGATATCAAAACAAAAACAGCTATTTCTCTGTTATTAAGTTATTGAGGTTTATAAAGTAAACTTCCATTTCACACAAATCCTTTTGTAGAAACAAAAAATAGTTTTGGTATATTTTTCGTATATGGTATTTATATGATTTGAATGTTTCTTATGTTTGTCGCTGAGGCTCATACTGAATGAATTGTTCTCAAGAAACCAAAAATGTTGCTACACAGAACTTATTTACCGCTCGACTCTCTGGTGCGCGAGAAGATGTTGCCAAAAAAAAAACGAAGGTGAAGTGTTTTAAGTGATGCGTTTGTCAGATTGCTTCTTTGTGGTCGTAAAACGACGCGCCTGCGTTAACTTATTATTAAAAATAATGTATTACTTTATAGTTCAAAGACATTTAAAGTGACTTTGCCCTTATTTTAAGTACATTGTAATTTTCTAGCTGTAGACTTTTGAGACATTTCATTTTTTTTTATTTTTTTATGATTCTTTTATTTTTTGGGTACGGTAGTATTCAGTCGTTTTTTTGGTATACTACTTTTTGTACTTTGCAGAAGTGGTTTTTTTTTTAATGGGGGGCGTAAAAAATATTGCGGGGATTGTTTTTGTAGCAAAATAAAAAACGTGAATATAAACACGTCATTCTGCTTTATTTTACTAAGGGTGAAGTAAATGTTTGTTTTAAAGTTGCAAGAGTGCACGGCGTCCATGTGTTCAGCCTTCACCTCCAGGCGCTGGACCCCACATGGACAAGCAGAACGTGTACGTCCTGTATTCTCAGCTTAAAGTATGAGACGTGACGGTTCTGACCCACATCTTGGCTGCACTCTTCTGGACTGAGATCTTTGAGGTTCCTGTTGCTCCACAGTCCCAACTGATCCAGACCCAGTGACTCTGGTACCACCAAACTGACTTTCTACGGTACATTTTGTTCTTATTTCTTGAGTTTTTTTCTTCTTGATGTTAGTCGCTTACGGTACATCTCACCACTTCCTCTTTGGCACCATGTTTGAATCCAGCTCTCGGTTCCAGCCACTTCTTCCATCTGCTTGTGGGACGTGCCAACTGGGGGCTTTTCTTCCAGTTTCTTCTCTTCCATACTGGGGTTGTTTCATCCAGCCCCTCTCTGAACAGACTTGAGGACTTTGGGGTGAAACCCTTCAAGGCTTTGGTTATTTTTGGTTTTCGTTGCAACACAATAAAAGAGTAGTTCTGCTGCGTCATCACTATATAAACTTATTTAATTGGCTTAAAGCTTCAGTATGTAGCTTTTTTTATAAACATATTTCTTCACTCTGTCACTACCTCCTGACAGACTGATGTTAGCCAGGTAATCTCTGAAAAAAAAATAAAAAAAATATTGTCCCCTTGCTTCTCCAGGTGGTAAATAAGCATTTCTAAAAAGAAAAGGTGACCCACCATTTTCCAGCCAATAAAAACAGAGTTTGTAACCAGCCAATAAAAACGGAGCTTGAATTTGAATCAGCCAATAAAAACAGAGCTTGAATTTGAAATTTAACAGACCACAAGGGGGCAGAGCCATATATGGCTCTGAGGGGGAGGGATCAGAATGCTTTGCCTGTTGAAAATATTTCTAAGTGCTGCAGTTCTACAGAAACTGCATACTGAACCTTTAAAGCGTCCCCGACATGATTTGTTTACTATGCATAAAATTGCTCAAAATATTTATTTTATCATTCAACTATGTTCGTTTTTGCAAACAAAATGATAAATCAATTTAATATTGCTTTAAAAGTGATTTTAAACTTCGCGCCGTGTTCAATCACGGGAAATCCGATTACACGCGAATGCAACATCTGTGACGTACAATCGGGCAGAGGGCTCTGGTCTCTTTAATAGCGGACATTTTAAAACCCGACGAATTTAGCAATCTATGTGAAGATTTGAGTTATTTGTCTTCAGTTTGGGAAGCCGAAAATAGTTCGAGTGATGGAACAAGAAACAGCAGGATCTAATTTAGGTCTGCAGCCACATGAGACTTACCAAAATATTATTTTCTGGAATATAGGTCGCACCTACGTCAAAATGTGGACCGTGTTTAGCTCTGCTGCAAATGTCTGCCACAGGAGCGCACAGCAAGGCTTTTAAGAAGATTAACACTTAAAAACAATTATTTGTTTGATAAAAATTATAGCAAATATGTGTCTGAGCTGAACTTTTCTTTAATAAATGAATAATTTTAGCAGGATAAACACCTAAAAATATATATTTGTTAGCTGACATTATTGTAAGAGTGTGTCTCAGTTTAATTTTTGTTAATAAATGATTACAAATCAGCTTATTTTATAAAAAGCCATAAATGGGTCGCACCTGAATATAGGTCGCAGGGCATGCAAAAATTATAAAAAGCCGCAACCTATATTCCGGAAAATACGGTACCTTCAGGTGGAGCGAAGCGGGGGGGCTTCAAGGGGGACAACTTTGTTTGTTTAGTCCAGTCTTGAAGAAGTATTTCATCTTTTGGGAAAGTGAAAAGGCTGCCCGATTTTACGTCACAGATGTTGCATTCGCGTGTAATCGGATTTCCCGTGAATAAACACGGAGCGAAGTTTAAAATCACTTTTAAAGCAAAATTAAAATTGATTTATCATTTTGTTTGCAAAAACGAACATGGTTGAATGATAAAATATATATATTTTGAGCAATTTTATGCATAGTTAAAAAATCATGTCAGTGAGGCTTTAATTATAAACATTTAACCAGCAAAAGTCAACGAATTTAACATTAATTAACATAAGTGCCTCTGCCTGAAGTTTGAACCCCTCACAAGTCAATTCAGGAAACAGTTCTGCACTTTTATTGTTTATATATATATTTATATATATTATAGATTTATATATATATATATATTATATTTATATATATATATTTGTATATATATATAATCACTAAGACTAAATTGTTATTTAAATTAAAGGAGCAGATAACCTGCAAACCATGTCCTTTAAAACAGAAGCTGCCTTTTAGTTTGTGTCCACATGGGGGCGCTGTGACTCCACTGAAAACATCGCCAAGATCCCTTAACAAATTCAACATACCTGTGTCCACCTGCTGTCCTCAGCCCAAGCCATCTCTCCTCTCATGCGGGCATCGAAACTCATCAAATAAGCCATTTTTAATCAGTGTATTGAGCCGCTGAACGTAAATCGATGCCAAACCACTTGGAAGACTTTTTCCCAAATCTTGGAGTCTATGTGCAAATATACACCAGCCACTGTGTACCTCCAACTTCATATTTCCTCTTTATTCACAAATGGCGGCAGACAACCCGTCCTCTTAAGCCTTTTTATTTGTTTACATGCTCATCTTGGGGTGAAGGTTAAACGGAGGGATGGGGGGTGACCTCGAACCCGCTCCGCCAAGCAAACACTGCGGCCTCGTAACAGGCCAGAGCGAGGCCTGTCTGCGCCGCAAATTGGGCAGGCCTCAGTTGGAATAATATGCATTTTTACTTGAGCCAAGACGGCTTTTGTTATTTGGAGCTCGTGACATTCAGAGAGGTGGGCTGACTTTTACGGGGATTAAATGAGCTGGTAATGGTGTAGAACGCCACCTTGAAGCCACGGTAAAAGACATCTTTACAAACAGTCGCGCCAACGCGCCTTCCCTCCCCTGGATCGTCTGTCTCCAGCTGATACTAATTGTGCAGGGAGGTAAACACGGCAGTCGTGCAGAGGAGGGTGAGTCAAGCGTGAATATCACTCTCCCCGGTGCAGGAGTGTCATCAGATGACTTTGAGTTGAGGTGGGCTCATTAGGGTGGTAGGGGGAAGGTGTTGCGTGGTTCAGGAAGGGAAACGTGTCGCGTTTTGAAGAAACCACAAAACTTCCCAGAACCACAACAGTGATGGCAGGTGGTGTTACTACCATGTGTTAAGGTGCAGTGGTGGGATGTAACTAAGTACAAATACTTTGTTACTGTACTTAAGTACATTTTTCATGTATCTGTACTTTACTTAAGTAGAATTGAATGTGGGTACTTTTACTGCACTACATTTTACATGAAGTATCTGTACTTTCTACTACACTACATTTCTATAATGTGTTGTGTTACAAGTTACATTCACGTTGCAGTTTTTTTATTTGTCGTTAGTTTTAGAGTTGGTCCATTGAATCACTGCAAAGTGGGCAGGTAACGTTAGACCTGCCTTCAAGAAGAGCTGGGACAATCATATACTACCGGTAGTATAGATGTCATTGAGCTGGGAGCACCCACAGTACCACTAACGCACCCAAAATGGATTCCACAGCGGAGAGTCAGCCAGAAAATACACAACACCCATGGCCTTATTGAAATATTATTGAAAGACTATTAAAATATTATTGAAAGACTATTGAAATATTATTGAAAGACTATTGAAATATTATTGAAAGACTATTGAAATATTATTGAAAGACTATTGAAAGACTGTTCAGTACAGCAGGACAGATTCTCTCTCCCTAAAGAGCCAGACATGGACTCAAAAACTTTGAAAACCAACTTCTTCTGAACTTGAACAAGAAATTCTTGCTGCAATATTAAAATGTGTCAGTTCATGGGATGTTAGGAGACAAGAGATTTCTCCAAATGTCTCGACACTCAGGTCCAAGTTTTGAAAATGTTGTCAGGAAGTTAAAGTATTGTTCATTGTTGATCCATTACAAGATTGACTAGACAATATTTTAACTAGAGTTGATGACAAACGGCCGTGGTGTAGTGGTAATGGCAGTCGACCCCTGATCGGAAGGTTGGAGGTTCGAATCCCGCATCCGCCCACCATGTGTCGTTGTGTCCCTGGGCAAGACACTTAACCCCGAGTTGCTCCCGGTAGGTCTGGATGGCGCCTTGCAAGGCAGGCTACCACTACCGGTGTATGAATGTCTGAATGAATGGGTGGATGGCTGGTATTGTAAAGCGCTTTGGGGCTCCTCACAGGGGGCTGGAAAGCGCTATATAAATAAGCTCCATTTACCATTACCATTTACCATTTTACAAACTGGAGTTGAAATGATCAGAGCCTGTTCCTTTGTTAAAGGGATTGTGACATGAACATGATGTTGGAAATTTGCATATTTGTCACAACATATATATCTTATATCATTCAGCTCTGTTCGTTTTTGCAAAATAAATTATAAATATATTAAAATTTTATTCCAAGTTATGGTAATTTTTTCTCTGGGACACACGCCCCTAAAAATCTGCGCATTTCCGCAAAACGTCATTGTGACGTACATGTGGGCACTGGGCAGAAGGCAGAGCCTTGCCCGTTTGTCTGGTGTTTTAACTGCTTGCCATACAGATTCTTTTTCTGAAAGATCGCCTCTTTTTTTTGTGTAACTTGAAAAATGCCGTCACGTTGTAGCGCATTTGGGTGTTCTAATATCAGCAGTGAACAAGTGAGCCTTCACAAATTCCCAAAAGATGAGAAACTTCACCTATAATGGACAAGTACAGAGAAGAGGGACCTATGGTGTCCTACCAAAGAGTCGTACGTCTGCAGCGACCATCTTACTGCTGATCAGGTAACATCTGTAATTTTTTTATTTATTCATGGAGGGTTTATTAATGAGAGTTTTGGATGATTTACTGTCTTAAAATTATAAATCTCAAACGCGACCGGGCCTTGCTGTTAGCTTAGCGTTAGCACAACAACAAAGACCCACATCACGAAACTAACCCCACTTAGCAACTGTTTATGAAATAAACCGTGTCTAAATCACTTTTCCATTGATCGAGTGTCCAATAACTGTATTTGATGAATAATAACCCTTCGATTGCTTTAATACATTGAAGTACTAAGAATAAGTTGTGTTTGTTCGCTGCTATCAAACTAGCCGACATCAGTACACCCACGTAGCTTGTTATGTATTTTTAAACGATGTCTGCGCGATAACGTAGCATCAGTAAGTTTATTAATTCTGTGAGGGTTTATTAATGAGAGTTTTGGACGATTGACTGTCTTAAAATGATAAATCTGCTAGGAAGAATGATAAAAAAAACTCACATGAACCTCCAGCACGTTTTTTTCAAAGCTGCATCGTGTATTTAAAAGTTTTCCATTGATAGAGCATAAAATAAAATGATTAGAGCAAGATTAAAACTTCTAACAAAAGTTACTTTATTTTGACGAAACAAACCCATATTTGTTGTCAGACTCAACCTTATGAAAAGTACTGTTAATTTTCTTATTTACTCATTTCATAAATGCAAATTAAATCATGGGATCTAATCAATTCATGAAGGATCGCCTCCCTTTGTCATCCAGCCTTCGACTGAAGACCTACTCTAAAAAAAAAAAGAAGATGGCCAGAACATGTCCAGCATGCCAGGCCGCCCTCATCCGAAGCTTCGACTTGCACCAAATCTCCGAGGGATGCCTGGGCCCCCAGCACGCCGAACTCGACAACCCCTGTTGCATTTGCCGCCTCCTGCCCGCCAGAGAGCGGGAGCACCGTGCACCTGGTGATGAGCGTCTGAGATCTGGGAGAGCTGTGCTGCATGTTTCATGGCAAGATATAGGTAAACCAAAACTTCTTCTTCTTCTTTCGGCTTTTCCCTTTTCAGGGGTCGCCACAGCGAGTCATCCTCCTCCACCTCACTCTGTCCTCTGCATCCTCTGTCCTCACTCCAACTACCTTCATGTCCTCTCTAACTGCATCCATATATCTCCTCTTTGTCTTTTTCCTGGCAGCTGCATTTCTAACATCCTTCTACCAATATACCCACTGTCCCTCCTCTGGACATGTCCAAACCATCTCAGTCTGGCCTCTCTAACTTTATCTCCCAGTTGTTCAACTGTTGTTCAAATCGCAATTAAAACTTGCTAAATAGTAAAAAAAAAAAAAAGTAAATCGTGATTCTGAAATATATAATTTTTATTTCTTTTCTTAGAATTCTCAAACCACACAAACAAGTTAAAATTCAAGATCTGTCAGAGTACAAGTTTAAGAAAGGGCACAAACGACAAAGGTATTTTGAAAAATAATGTTTGTTTGTTTGTTTGTTTGTTGTTTGCCTTTGACAGGCTATGTGGAAGCTGTTAGGAAGGAGGTAATTGCTCTCTGCGCAGGTGAATCAGATGACCAGCCTGGATATGAAGTTCACGTGCCACATCCACTCAGCATCCAGATATTTACACAGCAGTTCCAGAGTGACGTTCCAGATACCAGAAATCATTCAGCATGGGGCACTTGAAGCCAATGTACACTCCTGCTGCTGGAAAAGTGTTGCGGATCCTAGTCACAACATATGATCGAAGTGGAACTCTGTAAATAAAGAAGTTTTAGTTGATTTTGTACAGATTCATACATTTCTGATACTTTTTTTGTTTGTTTTTAATAAATTTAAATTAGAAAAAAAAAACAAATGTCACACAGATAATTTTTTGGTGTCATTAAATTTTGTAAAATGTGTAAATTGTCAATGTACCATTTGTTTAACATCTTAAAAATAATGTAATATATGTGTTTAAACTTTTTTCATTAAAAACCAATAAATTACATATTTATTTTTATATGTAAATTATAAAGATATATTTATATGATAAAAAAAGGCGTTCAATACAAAAACAACTGGACTTTATTTGTAACAGAAAACGTTTCGCTCTCTATCCATAGGGCTTTCTCAATTCAATTGGATAGAGGGTGAAACGTTTTCTGTAACAAATAAAGTCCAGTTGTTTCTGTATTGAATGCTTTTTTTGATTTTAGGATGTCCTGGACGACTGAGAATCTCCACCAGCATATATTTATATAATTTTGTGATTATATCAGATCGTTGCTTTATTTACAGTGGAGAAATATTTATAAAACAATACAATTGTTTTGTGTTTTCATTGAATTCAAAATATTTTTATGATAAAACTAGGCTGTAAGTAAGTAAGTAAGCAGTAATCATTAAATGCACTGATGTAATTCAGACATAATTTCAGTGAAAATTCATTTTTGAAGTGATAATTCATAAATATACTCTATAGATATCCAAATGCATTTTGTTAAAAGACAAAGTTGTTATAATCTTAAGGGGACAGAGATGTTTGTAAAACCACAATTCAGAACTAGTTTGAAGGGACGTTCTACCTCAATCCAGGGAATTAGATTATGGAATGGCTTGGAGAATGTAGTTAAAAATGCCAAGTCAATGTTTACATTTAAGAAAATGATCAAAACGAATGTGTTAAAAAATATATGAAATAGCGTAATGTGTATTGTATTAGTTAGAAAATTAGAAAGAGTTAGTCATTTTGTACTGTTGGTTGAAGATTATTATTGTTTAATCTGATTGTTGGAAAAAAGGGGCAGATATAATAAGATTTATTCTTCTTTCTGCTACCTTTCATTTTTTTATATTTTGTACATTATCATTTATGGGATTGTCTTGTATTGTTTCTTTTGTAAAAAAAATAACAAATTTAATAAACATAAACATTCAGTGTATTTACACATGCACATTACATCTGTGGAAATAAGAATGTTTTTCATGTTAAAATAAACGTTAAAAAAGTACAGATACTTCAAAGGTACTCATATTTTTAAACTATAATTTATGTTGAATAATTATTAGATACATTAATTAAAAAATTACCAATCAGTGCTCTGTAAACGAGATAGATCGGGTTCCATGACTTTTCCTGCCTAAAATCCTCCCTCTGCAGCAGCTGTCTGTCCTCCTCTGCAGTCTTGGTTCAAACTCACTTCCTGAACGGTAAGGTTAATAATAATAATAATGAATTCAATTTATAACGCACTTTTCATTAATGAAAATCTCAAAGGTTCATATAAATACGGTTGAATACCTAAATTAAAACCTGCTGGTTCTTGTTCATCACCAGAACTAACTTCACCTTCCAAAACTGAAGACAAATCGCTTAGATCAACACTAGAAATGCTGCACTCGACATGCTCCGCCATTGATATTTACATGCGCGTTGGAGCAGCGGCTCCCCACGGGTACGTCACGATGACGTTTTGCGGAAATGCGTGGATTTTTAGGGGCGTATCCCAGAGAAAAAACTACCATAACTTGGAATGAAATTTTAATAGATTTATAATTTATTTTGCAAAAACGAACGGAGCTGAATGATATACAGTATGATATATATGTTGTGACATATGCAAATTTCCAACATCATGTCTCAATCCCTTTAAGTCTAATGCTCTTTTTTTTCAGACAACTTTTACTTAAATGTGTTTACTGCAGTTAAAATGACACATTGGTTTTACTTTGTGTTAAATAAAAACATTCAAAGGTAAAATCATTCCTCGTTCTTATTTTGCTTGATGACATTTAACTCTACATTACATGTCATCCCTGAAGTTCTGATGGAACAGAATCACCATTCCAAGTGTGAACTGTGTCACAGAGTAAACACAAAAATATGCATTATCTGCAGCATTGTTCATTAAAATGTCTCAACACTATTAATGTATTACAGAAAATATACATACAGTAGGCACACAATGATATTGCAGACTATCGCATTACGGTAGTTAATACATTCAGCAAGTACTTTTACTTTAATACTTTATGTATTTTTAAAAGCAAGTACTTATTTACTTTTACTTTAGTAAAAACATTAATGTGGTACTTTTACTTTTAGAGTACATTTTTGTCTATTTGTACTTTTACTTAAGTACAGTACAGTGTTTGAGTACTTTCTCCACCTCTGGGGTGCGACTCTCAGCTACTACCAGCCCAGATTAGAGCCAATAGGTTGACAGAGCTGCAGCCAGTTTTGTGTTTTCGATAGACTAACTGTGGCGGCCATCTTGATTCTGTTTGAAATGAAAAGGTAATCAGTTGCTAACGTTCATCCATTCTTCGGGTTTAATTGCTCATCTAATGGGTCACAAGATGTTTTGCTAACACCGGCAAATGAACACACAAACACAGATGTGAGATATATTCTTGGTGTTTTGGTGACACTTTAGAATCTGAGATGTTTGGATGGACGTTTGTCTGCAGTTGGCAGACTAAGAAACGAGTGAATTATTGATAAACGTAAATGAGTTGTTTTTACAATTTAAAATCCTTTGCATGTTGTGGAAGCAGTCTGTAGGGGTCAAGATAGGTTTCTTGAGCTTTCTTTGGCAGTGAAACAAGATGAGCGTAAGGCGCAAAACATGTAAAGATGACCAGATTATCGATAGAATTCCGGACACCCAGGGGGCGATTTATGAAGCCATCTTTCTAGTTTCATTTTCACTGATAAACATGTTTTGTTTAGTTTTCTCAACTCGTCCCTTCTGCACCGGTTCTCAAATAAAAATATCAACAAGAAGCCCTTTCTGACCCAACCTGACCTCGAACCTGCAGCCTCCAAGCTACCGCAGCTCTTTTTCAATCATTAATATAACATTTAAATATTCATATTCATTACAGTGTGCAAATTTATTGAAAAGTTTGATTTGGTGATTTAGCCCTGGTCTTTGGCGTGGGTCAAAGCACACTCTTGTCCAAGGTACAGTTTTTTTAAAGTAATATTTACAATCTAACCATGTGTAATATTTAGAAATATACAAATACAATCACTTAATGTTTCCCTTATAAATATGACAGTTATTTAAACGTTGGTATAATAATATTCAGGTCTACCGATGTTGTAATAAAGTGTCCCTGCTGTAAAACAACTCTGTTCATTGTGTCTGGTGTTTTGTTTCCGGGTGTTTGACTGTTTCCGGTTGTTTTAATGTTTCCAGTTGTTTGAATGTTTCCGGGTATTTAAATGTTTCCGGTTGTTTTTATTGTTTCCGGTTATTTGAATGTTTCCAGTTGTTTGATTGTTTCCGGTTGTTGAATGTTTCGGGTTGTTTGAATGTTTCCAGGTGTTTGAATGTGAAGTAAACATGAGGGTAACCACCATATTGTGTCTTTAAACACGTACGGTGCCACCCAGATGTAAAGGATATATAGGAGTTCAATATTAATACTGACCTCTTTACCTTAATTAATTTACTTATTCAGATTGAATAGTAATTTCACGGATTCTTTTCTTTTTCCGTTTACCCAATATTTCTGTGATCTTTATGATGGATAAGTAAAACAGAAGCCATAGAGTGACAATGGAAACGTTAACTTAGTTTGGTATGCCAAAGACACTACCATTTATTTAAAATAAATCAACTAAAATTAACACCATGATTGATAGATTTCACCTTCTTGCAATTTAATACGTCAGCACATTTAAATTGTAACACAACAGACATAAATACAGGATGTCATTATACTTAGTCTGTGGCTCTTAGCTTAAATATAGTTACCAGCTTAGGAATGGAGATGGAGCGATTTAAGAGGGAGAGGTTAAGAGAGGAAGTTATTTATCTTGAGTGTAACCAGAAATGACACTTTCCATCCGACTTCTGCTAAATTCCAGGTACGTTTGTAAACAGCTCTTTACCTTTTGACGACAGCCCGGTAAGAGAAGACCTTGTAGCTTTTCAGATGCACGGGGTCCTTGCGGGGGCCAGTACATCTGAGCAGGTTATTCGTTTACCTTCCAACGTCTCCTGGTTTCGCGTTGGTCATCAGAAAATGCGTCAGCTCCTGGCCTCTGGCTCAAGATAACTTATTCCAGGAAGGAATAAACAAAGTTTGAGCTTACGCTCGGTTCGAAGTGGACTCATAACAACATGTTATTAGTCTTTAACTGAATGACGTGTCCTTAGCGTTTGACTGACGTTCATTCAGTTCTTTGGGAAGACCTCATGCTGAGGCTTACACCAGCAGACTTCTCTCGTTCCAGCAAAAGCTTAGAACCTTAGTAGAAGATCTGAGAGGAGAGAGACTTGTCTCTTCCCGATTGGTCCAAAAAAGAACCAGTCGAGCAGTTCACTTGTTGTTATCACGATTCAAGGTGAAATTCAGAGCAGAGAGAAATTGTTTAGGAAAAGTGTCTCAGTGAGGAGACTTTCAGACGCTAGTGAGAGTTTTAGCTGAAACTCAACAAAAACAACTTCTGAGAAAGGCAGTTTGACATATTATCTGAACTTTGACACCTTTTCATTTGTAGAAATGACACAGCATATACATATGTGATCATAAGACATATTGTAAATTACAACACTGTTCATGAATAAACACAGGTGATGCTCTGATTATATTTTGTATTAGAACAAAATCAAAGATAGAAATAGTCTCTTTTGAGTGAATCTGTCCTTTGATTCAAGCTAATAAAATAAATTGTGTTAAGTGTCAGATTACTGAAAGGTCAGTAAAGGTCATCTCTGGAACAGTTCAAAAATGCACAGGTGTATCAGAGCGGACACGGTCAGCAGTTTGTTTTGGGGTTTAAATAAACTGACTCACAAGATGTTTTCCTCTACTAAATACTGTACATATAAAGTGCTGCATCTAAGACGTGTCTTGCTAAATGTTCAGTGGTTTGTCTGATCCGGTTTGTCGTGCATTAAAACATCTCGGAAACCATCCTCTTTCCATTTTGGAACTTGTACAAATACTGTATATAACCCTGCGCTTCCCTTCTCCTCTCTGCAGGTCCTGGTTGGCCAAATCTCCAGCGACTGCAAGCTGAAAACACTGGGCCAGAACAGCCCGGGCTCAAGGTGGATAAATATTTATGGCGTGCGTTTACTTCCCACCACGGCGGAGTGGTAGAAATAGTGCATTTCCAAGGTGAGCTAAACAAACAACTTCAAAGGAATTTAAATGCAGTTCATGTAAATTTTCTGCTGCAGTCACACGTTTTCTGCAGAGATTATACTTTTAATGGAAGATTTGATGCCAGATGACCTGATTATTGTATATAAAAAAAACAAGAACCACAAAATAAAAGAATTTACATCATTCCTTTAATGAATGCAAATCGCCCACCGCCTTTAGTAACAGTTTTATTCTGAGATCATATTGTACTGTAGCTGTTTTGGTTAACGTTATGCACAGTCTCATGCAATGATAGTATGTGAATGACTCTCAGCTACTACCACACACATTTTAAGGTCAGTGTTTGTAAAACTGACAGTTGTACCCATTTTTATTTTATTTTGTTTATGATTTATGAGACTTCTTTACTAACAGACATGAGCAAAAACATTATCATCCGCCTTCTTAGTTTAGTTTAGTTTTTAGTTTATTTTATTTATTCATTTTATATTCAATATAAAAATACTTATACATACAATATGAAAAGAAAAAAACATTTTGAAAAAGAAAAACGAACATAAAATGAAAGGAGGCAGTGAGAAGAAAAAATCTTATTTTAACTGCCCCCTTTTTCTTTTTCAAATAAACAAGCAAAATCAATTAAAAAAACACACTGAAGTCAAGCAATATTTCTCAATGCGTAAATAAACAAGCAAAATAAAAAAATAAACACACTGAAGTCAAGCAATATTTCTCAATGTGTAAATAAACAAGCAAAATCAATTCAAAAAACACACTGAAGTCAAGCAATATTTCTCAATGCGTAAATAAACAAGCAAAATAAATAAAATAAAAACACACACACACTGAATATTTCTCAATGAGTAAATGAAGAACAATATCAACTTCATAACCTATCCAAAAAAATCTACAATACAATATACAAAGAAACAGCATTTTTAGTATTTAGTCAACATCTTTGATTTAACCATTTTTTTAAACACAGTCATAGATTTGGCATATTTAGTATCACTATCCAATTTATTCCACAGATCAACTCCCTGAATGGAAATAGTTTGTCCCTTTAGGCTGGTTCTATATTGGGATTTAACAAAAATCTCAGTTCCCTTTAAACTATAACAACTCAGTCTCTTAACAAAAAACTTTTGAACATTTGAAGGCAGTAAGGCATTTTGTGCTTTGTACATTAATAATAATATATTATAATCCACCAAATCATAAAATTTTAACAATTTAAGTTGTTCAAATAATATATTAGATGGATGACAATATGGTTTGCCTGTAATTATCCTCACTGCTCTTTTTTGTTGAGTAAAAACGGGCGTAGTTGTGGTCTTACATGCTTTCCCCCAAACTTCAACACAGTACATTAAGTGTGGTAACAAAATTGGTACTGTATATACAGTATAGATAGTGAGTGAATGCATATGCACATACATATTAATTTATCTTATTATTCATTAGATTTTTAGCTACAAAGTCCTGATTTTAGAGCAGCAGTCATACTGGCAGCTACATTATTCATTGATCAGATGGACTCTGATCAGGGCAGCTCTAATGGATGAAATAAAAGCGCTGCTCGGCGTGGATGAAACCAAAAAGAGATGAGGGGAAAAAAATCCTCCATCATCTGGGATTTGATTTGCTGCTAATCTGTAAAAATCTGTGCTCTTGACGTGTGAGACTGGCTTCGGCCTGATCCTCGTCCAGTCGTTCTTCTAGCAGACGGCCGCTCATCACGTGCCGCCCCCCCCCATCAAACCCTGTCAGGCGATTGTCTAATTACCCGCTAATGTCATGATTCTGGCACCAGAAACATGGCATGTGGCATTGGTGGATGTCGGGGGTGGGGGTGTGCTCGGAGTGAGGCCCTTTGATGTGAAAGATAATTACTTGTGTAGTTAAGATAATTAGCACAAGTCCAGAATAAACGTAAATAGGCTAACTGTTGCTGCTGCTGCAGCCTGAATGAACTCAAGCTGTGAGTCAAACAGCGTGACGTTCCCCCGGCTGCTGAAACTGGAAGAGGAGATGGTGTTGGGCTGGATGTTGGGTATTACAGAGGAATAAGGGATCGTCTGGGCATTTTTAGAGCTAAGTTCTCTCTTATTGTTTGCTCCTTTTGACAACAGAGCACAGAGCGAGAGAAACAAATGTACCGTACGTCGATTATTTTTATTTAACCTTTATTTGACCCTTTTTACAGTGCTGGCCTGGAAAGGACCAAAAGGCAATACAGTAGTAAAAATTAAATAATACTGTACAATAAGGCAATGCAATAAAATACAGTAGTCAACAACAAACAAGGAAAACTCAAATTACAACAGTTCATCGCCAGTGTCAAAAAACAACATTACTAAGCAAGAAAACATTTACAAGGATCCTGATGCATGCTCACTAATCCAGGTAGAAAAATCTAACGTTAAGTCAGGTCCTCTGGATGGATTAAAAAATATACATTTTTAAATCCGTCCAGAGGACCTGCTTCAACTTTGTTAGAATTGCATCTTTAAAAAAGGTAAAGAACTTTTAAAAATAGAAACTGAGACAAGTAGCTGAGTTAAATACAGTATGGAGGTGAATAACCCAGCAACGTCTTATAGATGAGGGTAAACCAATGGAGTTCACGACAAATATGTAGAGAAGGCCCTTTAACAAGAGAGCAGAGGTGACAATGACATGTTCTCCAAGGAGCATTTGTAACAAAAGCCAGTAGCAGTGTGACAAATTGTGTCCAGCTTTCAAAAAACACCCTTACATGTATGTCTGTAAATTATGGCTCCATAATCCAACAAAGGCAGAATGGTTATTTCGACAATGGTGCGTTTTGCAGCCAAAGTAAACGAAAATCAATTTCTATACAGATAACCAAGTCTTGTCACGACTCGGGGAACCCAGAGTTGTACGAGACCAGAAAGGACAAGATACAGTTAGCAGGAATAGTGATGTTTTATTATTTACAGTGCAATTATTTACAGTGGTTCATCTCTTGGAGATCCTAGGGAAGAGAGGGTTGGATCAGTGGAGTCCACTGGCAGCGTTCGTATCGTGATTGTTTTGTGTTTCCTTACAGATGAGGTGCTGAGCGTGGGTGAGATCCACCAGAGATCACCAGAGACAGAATCCAGGGGAATAGTCGGTACAGGTTTGATGGGCGTGTGGCTGGAAGGCAAGGCACGGAGGACTGGAACCTGGACCACGGGAACTCGGAACCAAACAGGAGTCGAGGAGACAGGATGACTGTAGGCACAAGAAAGGAGGTAAGTTTCTTTCGTACAGAGACACAACACTGGCTGAAAGCATAAATACCGTAAACAGGAATCAATGCTTCAGCGATGAGTCACACTAGACTGCAGCCTTAAATAGTGGAAGGTCCTCATCAGAAGGATGGCCGCCAGCGCCGCCAGCTGGTGGAAATCAGCGGCCAATCAGGAGGCAGTGTCGCAGGCAGTGGAACTCATCACAGTACCCCCCCCTCAAGAACCGCCTCCAGGCGGCCCGAGGCGCTTCTCGGGGTGATCCCTGAAGAACGTCGTGATGAGGCTGGGGTCCAAGATGAAGGACCGAGGGATCCACGACCGTTCCTCAGGTCCATAACCCTCCCAGTCGACAAGATACTGGAACCCACGACCCCGACGTCGCACGTCCAGAATAGTCCTCACGCTGAAGGCAGGGTGGTTGTCAACCAACCGGGCAGGCGGAGGGAGGTCAGCAGGGGGGCACAGGGGACTCGTAGAAACAGGCTTGACCTGAGAGACGTGGAAGGTAGGATGGACTCTCATGGAGCGAGGAAGTTGCAGACGCACAGCAGAAGGATTGACGACCTTGGTAACAGGAAAAGGACCGATGAACCGGGGCGCCAACTTCCTAGGTGTGTCCTTGAGGTTGATATCCCTGGTGGAGAGCCACACCTCCTGACCCACCTGGTAGACAGGAGCCGGCGCACGGTGACGATCGGCAAACAGTTTGTTTTGGGCCGCCGTCCGGGTCAGAGCCGCCTTAACCTGTCGCCAGACACGACGACATCGACGAAAATGATGCTGCACAGAGGGGACAGAGATGTCGGTCTCCTGGCTGGGAAAAAGCGGTGGGGCATAACCTAGTGAGGCTTCAAAAGGGGACATCCCT